>SKCR01036177.1:0-80763 GCA_019454045.1 Zanthoxylum bungeanum
ATCTACTGGATAGATTTGGAGTTGTTAACACTCTCTGGGAAAATGTACATTTAAAATGTACTTGATAGGGTGTCTCATAAGCTTCGAGCATATGGAGTCCACAATCGGTCAATCCAAGTGACAGTCACTGGATTGAAGTTAAGAACATCTGTTAGTATCTCAGAGAACTAAAGATGTTGTCTTAAACTATGGAAATGAGAACTTGAAGTGACTGGGATCGCCGCTGCAAGTTTCCAAACAATTAAATACTGAGGTACTATAAAGTTTGAATAACGGGACTTGAGCTGGATATATTCCGAGTAAGATAACTGTTGCCGAATAAACAACAAATGCGGATTATTGCTGCAGCTGAGGCAGCAATAGAAGCCATTTGGATCGAAAATAAATCTAATTAGATTAGATATAGTTCTGTTAGCAGCTGAGCTAGGCGTCAGCACATGCTAAGGAATTAAAGGTCTCATCGACGATCCAGATATATCTTCTTCTATATCATCTGATTCGTCCGGATCATACATCGTGGCGATGTGATGATCGTATAAATCGCGTCAAACGATAATCAAACAAATCCGCTGACGAAAACTTTTCCTCAACAATTTGAGCGAACCGTACATAGTTCGGGTGTGGGACACTTGAGTGACTGGCTATGTGCCAAGTGGGAGATGTTGGACAAAATGACCCATAACGTCACTATTTTCACAGATCATTGTGTTGTTGTAGCAAATTAACTATGTGACAAGGAAATTGCACTCTCATCATTTGTGATTAGATCACCATAGATATATAAATGAAGAGAGGTCTCTATGATTAGTTCCTGGACTGAGAATGATATGAGGCAGTATCGGTCCCCGAAGGATTAATCATTAAATATCCCTAGCCGGAGTATTATCGAGACTGGACATCGATAATGCGGAATAGGCTAGTATTGCACTTGTGTGCGTGTGAGGGCACAACGGCATAGTTCTCATATATATAAGTATTGGATACTTATGCAAGTGCGATAGGAGGTCGTGCTTCACCGATGGTACGGGAAACAGCTTCGCTCTGGATAGACCCCTCGGAATCCCATTGGTATTATGACTATGTGTCTATGGGAGGCCGAAATCAAGGTAGGTGTGTATAGTCTTAACCTGAGACTTGCATCGCTAATACTTGCGATAATCGGTAGACTTTGGTCTTGGTGGTACAGGGCTTTAACCGGTTCTGCGTACACCACTTCTAGGTTTATCGAGAGTCGTAGTGTATTGGGTGTGATGTCAAGACTGAAGTATCACTTCAGTCATAGTGGAGATGATGTCACGCAGATACGGTACTAGTGCTCTTGAGTATTACGCAACCATCGGGATATTGTGACCAGGTCATGAATATCCGATTATAGAGACTATGTTACCAGACATCCGATATGTGCTTCGGACGGGGTAGACACTTATCCAGCCCCATCCCTAGCACGTGACTATCCGATACTGGGCCGATACACACAATACATTGGTATACTACGCTTGATACAGATCTTAATATTCTTAAATGGATATGTCCGGAGAATTGGGTGGACTTGGTGCTTTGCTAGGAGTCGACCTTGTCTCGTAAATCGGTAGAACGTAGTACTTGGTACGTACGTGATTCGGATACATCGACGACCGTATTTACTTACTGCCAACTTATCCGGGGATCTCTCATGGTCGCTTCCCGATAATCCACCGATGACGCACAACTCGCACTCTTGAATAATCTGGGATTATATAGAGAGAGAGAAAATTAATCTAGGATTATATTACGGAGATATTTTATCTAGGATAAAATATCGTCTAGAGAGAGATAACGATTAATTTGGAATTAATCGGTAAATTAATATATTCGATATATTAAACGAAATTAGATTTCGACGCGGAATTAAAGTTAGATTTTAATTCGGCGAACGAATTAATTTAGAATTAATTCGTTAGCGACGTGAATAGTGAATTCGCTAGGCGTAATCATTTAATTACGACGCGACGGAAAAATCGTTAATGGAATTTAGCGAACCCGAGCCGAGTGTGATTGCGAGCGCATTCGTATTTCGAATTCAAGTGCGGCATCACAAGTCACATCAAGCGTCAAATCAAAGTCACTTTGAGTGATTGATTGATTGATTGATTGATGGATTGATGGATTGACTTGCATCACATCACTTTATTAAAGTGACATGTGAATAGTTGATGTAAGTTGGTGTAATAGTGTTTGGAGGGAAAATCATTTACTTTTGGTTTTATTTAAATCAATTAGTAATTGGTTTTAATTTTTTCTTGGAAAAATAAATATTTTTTGGAAAAAGCTTTTCATTAACACCTACACAACTTTCTTCTCTCTCTCTTTTCTCTCTTCTCACGCCCCCAAAACAGAAAATGTGGACTGGTTTTGATGCCAAAAATGGCGTGATCAATGGGAAGCAAGAGTTGGCTTTTTGTGGCAAAAAACCGCAAGTGCTAGCACACTACGAGTCTTGCGAAGGGTAGAGAGATTCACCCATGAGCCGGATCCGTTCGACGAGGTTTGGAGCTCCGTTTCGCAGCTAAAATTTCAGATTTGGAGGGCAGTGAACTGCTACCAGTGGCGTCAAAATTAGTGGGCTTTTTGGGCTTCATTCGTCTTCAAATCGACTCAACCGATCGATGTGAGTATTCCGCTACCTCCATTGATATGTTCACACAATGTTTTCATGTCTTGTTTGATCTTGGGACCTAGATAATAACCAACACTTTGAGCCTTTACTTTCTCGAAGGCTGTCTATTCTACGATAGGGCAGTTTATTTCTTTTAGATATGGCTAGAGATACCGTGAATTCAATTCACTCTATATCGTACAAAATATTACCATCTCATGATTCTTATCTTGGTTCCGTTGAACTTCTTGGTTTGGTTATTTAGCCATCTCGTGATCTGTCTATTCCGTCAGATACTTCTCTTTACTGGGCTCTAATTTAAGGGGTGAATGCATGCATTCCATAAAGATCTGTGAATACATGTTACTGTTATTTACTTAAGCTCGGTGATGGTCTGGTTAAGTGTCTATATACTTACTAAAGTCGGGGCTACTGGAAGGAAGAATTACTATTCATTCTGTTTGGATTTACATCGATTACCCCATGTCTTTAAAGTTTCTCAACTTTTATCACTATTTTGAGGCCTCCATCTACATTACTGCATTCGATCTACTTTATCTATGCTACTATACGTACTGAACTCTCTTGTCACTTTCTGTATCCTTTTTATTGTTTTCATATCCCATCTCTTGACTTTAAGTCGTGTTGCCGAGGCTAGTGGTTGTTCATTCTTCTGAGCTACTTCCTAGATCTTTGCTCTCTACTCTTGCTATAGGCTACAACTATGTTGTTTAGCCTTACTATTCACACTGTTACTCTTGCTAACTTTCGAACATCTTCAATCTCATAGGTGTGTCCTTTTTAAACTTTCTACGATTCCCATAAGCATTGGTCCGATCTATGGGTTCTTACTGGTACTAAAAACTTATCCATTTTGACTTGGGTCGGGTTTTTTCTTTTCTATCATTTGAAACCTCATTGGTTCTTCTCTGGGTGGTCTATCTTTCAATGTTCTCTATTTCTTGTTTAGGATAAATTCTCATCGAGCTTCCTTACGGTTATCTTTATCTATGCTGCTAAGGGACGGAAAAGCCTTTACATCTCAACGGTTATCTATGTCCTTGTTTTGGTGTTCTATATCCTGGTGGAGTCTATTACTCATATAATATAGGTATGAGATAAGCTCCATCAGGGCAATTTTCTTAACTGTTATCGCTGAGAGGTTCAAATCTGGATGGGTTAAGGTCTTGTCTGTATTAGATTTCTTGACTAGAGCAATTAATCCTTTTGTTTGCTTATGGGCCTGAGTTTGGGCATCTAAAATCTTCATATCCTTTGTGACATCTCATGTCTATAAGAAACTCAATTTCTTATTTCTATTATGTTTCTAACTATCCTTCGTTAATCAGGGGATCTTGCTATCTCTTACGAGATACTCAAGGTCTATTGAATTTATCCGAAGGAATTTTCTGATAATGAAAGGAATCTTGCTTGAAGGGAATGAACTTTACCTAAGTCTACTCGACATTTTACTCTTATTTAAGCTTATTCTATTCTCTTTATTACTGTAGGTTCAGATACTATCTTATCTATCTGATTCTATATCTCTACCCTATACAGCCTCTGGTTCTTTAAGCATCTGTATTTTATCTTTTACTTTTCTTTTTAGCTTTCTCTTTCTCTTTCTACTTTCCTGGATGGGTATCCTTAGAACTTTAATATCTATTCTCGTAGCTTATCCTAAGCTTTTGATGATCCACCAAGATAACTACAGAAGGTTTCTCAACTTAGACAACAAGTATGGTTACTATTATAAGGAAGAATATTTAAAAAGCTTATGAGTTTCTTACTAATCTGTCTATAGGACTTGAGAACGTACTCGAGGATCGGATACTGGAGAGGTAGTGCCTCGCATACTAGTACCCCGGGCATACCACGTATACAATGTTGGTTTCTAAAGTTGTCCAAAGATCATTCAAGCATAAAAAAACATGTGAATACAATAAAGAAGTATGGCGGAATCATACTTACAATGAGCGGTTTTTAGGATGCGTCAAGTTCAAAAAAATTTCCTCATTGTCCTTGAAGGTCACGGCCAAGCTCCAATTTTTGTTGAAAAGTTGAATCCAATCTCCAAGCTTTGTGTTGATTCCAAGCTCAAAGGTGGGTTTCCCTAACACCTTGAATGATTCTTGAAGTGTGCTAGCAAGTGAAGAAAAGAAAAACAATTCTTCTTCTTCTTCAAGGAGGCTCACGGTAATGGAGCAAATGGGAGAGAGAGAGTTTCAAGTTTTTGGTATTTTATTTTCTAAAAACATAATGCAAAAGTGTTACCAAAATTTGGTAAAAGCTTTTCCAAAAAGCAAATCCAATTTTGGAGCCAAAAATGGCATTAATTGCCCTCAACAACCAACATCATGAATAGTGACTGGTTGTCATTCACCAAAAGGTGACTTGACATCCATCACTAAAGTGACATGTGATGTGACAAGCGATGTGACTTGCGGCCGCATTAGATTCAAAATCGGAGTGTGGCCTCGCAAACACATTCCGGGCTCGGGTTCGTTAATTTCGAATTAACGAATTTTCCGTTGCGGCGTAATTAAATCAAATTTAATTAACTAATAATGCCAAGCAAAATTACTATTCACGTCGCTAGCGAATTATTTCAAAATTAATTCGTTAGCCCGAATTAAAATCTAATTTTAATTCCGCGTCAAAATCTAATTTCGTTTATATATCGAATATATTATTTTATCGATTAATTCCAAATTAATCATTCTCTCTCTTCAAATAGTATTTTATCCTTGATAAAATCTCTCTGTAATTAATCCTAGATTAATTAGGTTCGAATCATTTGTCATCGGTGAATCTTCGGGAAGCGACCCATGAGATCCCTAGATATGTTGGCATTAAATCCGGTCGTCGGACTATCCAAACACGTACGTACCTCGTACTACGTTTTTACCGAGTACGAGACATGGTTGTTAAAGCGAGACAGCTATAGCCGTGCCTACCCAATTCTCCAGAAATATTCTTAATGGAATATATAATTTATATCAGGCGTATTATACGTAGTATTGCGTATTGCGATCCAGTATGGATGTCACATGCAAGGCCTAGGGCTGGAATAGTGTCTGCCCCGTACGAAGCATATATCGGATTACAAGCAACTAGTCTCTTTAATCAGATAATCAAGACCAGTCATATTATCCTGATGGTTGCAACTATTTAGAGTACCAGTTCTGTATCCCTGCGTGATCATCATCTCCATATGACTGAAGTGATACTTCCTTCTTGACATCACACCCAATACACTACGATTCTCAATAAACCAAGAAGATGCGTACACAGAACCTATTAAAGTCCTGGATGGCCAAAACCAAAGCGTATTGATTGTCGCAAGTACTAGCGATGTAAGTCTCAGGTTAAGACAAAATAAACCTACCCTGATGCGGATTCCCGTAGACACATAAACATACTACCGTTGGGATTCCTCGGGGTCTATCCAGAGCGAAGCTATTTCCGTACCATTGGTAAACACAACCTCCTATCACACTTGCATAAGTATCCAATACTTAAATATATGAGAACTATGCCGTTACGCTTCCATAACACGCACAAGTGCGATACTAGTCTATTCCGCATTATCGATGTCCAGTCTCGATAATACTACGACTAGAGATATTTAATGATTAAACCTTCTTGGATTGATACTGTCTCATATCTTATAATCCGGAACTAATCATAGGACTTTTATCATTTATATATTTAAGTAATCAAATTACAAAATGATAAAATAAATTTCCATTGCTACATAATTAATTTGTACAAAAACCACAATGTCTTTTACAAAAAGTGACGCTATGGGTCATAATTGTCTAACAATCTCCCACTTGGCCTATAGCCAGTCACTTAAGCATCTAATACCTGAACTATGCACATGTCGCTCAAAACTTTACTGAGGAATAGCTTTCGTCAGCGGATCTGAATGTTATTATCTGATGCGACCTTCTCGATCTCCACATCACCATGATGTATGATCTCACGAATCAGATGAAACATCGAACAACATGCTTGGATCGTTGATAAGACCGCGGTTCCTTAGCCTGCGCTATAGCCCCATTATTGTCACAATACAATGGAACGGGCTCAGATGCTAACGGAACTACTCCTAATCCAATTAGGAATTTTCGGGTCCCAACTGCCTCTTTTGCTGCTTCAGCTGCAGCAATGTACTGCTTTTCTTGTTGAATCGGCACACAGTCTCTTGCTTGGAAGATTTCCAGCTTACTACTCCGTTATTCAAACAAAATATGTACCCGGATTGCGACTACAGTCGTCTTTATCGGTTTGGAAACTTGCATCGGTATACCCAGTTACCTCAAGTTCTCCATCTCCATAGATTAAGAAAGCATCCTTAGTTCGTCTAAGATACTTTAGGATATTCTTAACCGCCATCCAGTGACTATCACCTGGATCAGCTTGATAGCGACCACACATGCTCAAAGCATACGAGACATCAGGTCGTGTACATATCATGGCATACATGATCGATCCGACTGTGGAGGCGAATGGTATCTGACTCATGTTGTCTCTCTCATCTTGAGTTTTAGGACACATGTCCTTAGATAGAGTGACACCATGTGACACTGGCAGTAGTCCCCTCTTGGACTGATCCATGTTGAATCTCTTCAACACTTTGTCAATGTACGTGTTATGGGAGAGTCCAAGCAGCTTTCTAGATCTATCCCGATAGATCTTTATTCCTAGAAAAAAGGCTGCTTCTCCCAGATCCTTTATGGAGAATTTTAATAAAAGCCAAGCTTTCACCGATGTTAACATGGGAATGCCATTGCCAATAAGCAATACATCATCAACGTAAAGGACAATGAATGTCAGTGCGCTCCCACTAACCTTCTTATATACATAAGGATCATCTTCGTTTTGAAGAAATCATATTCTTTTTGATCTCATCAAAACGTTGGTTCCAAGAACGCGATGCTTGCTTCAATCCATAAATGGATCGATTTAACTTACAAACCTTGTTTGCAAGTCTAGGTACGAAAAACCGTCAGGCTGTTGCATATAAACATCCTCCAAAGGTTTCCGTTAAGGAAAGCGGTTTTGATGTACATCTGTCATATCTCGTAATCGAAATATGCAGCAATAACAAGCATTATCTGAATGGATTTAATCATGGCAACTGGTGAAAACGTTTCGTCATAATCGACACCATGTCGTTGATGATACCCTTTCGCTACAAGCCTAGCTTTGTACGTTTATACGTTGCCATCCATGTCAGTCTTCCTCTTGAAGAACCATTTGCAACCAATAGGCTTTACGCCTTCTGGTGCATCAACCAGTGTCCAAACTTGGTTGGTGTACATGGAATCCATTTCGGAATTCATGGCATCTTGCCATAAACCGGAGTCGATGACTTGTATCACTTCCTCATATGTAGCCGGCTCGTCTTCCTCAATAAGATTAATATCCACATGAGGTGAGATCAGAAACCCGTACCTCTCAGGTTATTTTCTGACTCTCTCCGACCTACGCGGTCCTTATGTATTCGAAGATTGTGGTACAGTCTCACCCCTGATGGACTGTTCATGTTCCGTTAAGGATTCTGTGCCAGGAACAGTATCACTCTGATTTTCATCAAGTTCTACTTTCCTCCCACTTATCACTGCATTTAGGAATTCCTTCTCAAGGAAAACCGCATGTAGAGCAACAAATACTTTGTTCTCTTATGGGTGATAGAAGTAATATCCTTTGGTTTCCCTAGGATCCTACAAATAGGCATTTATCTGATTTGGGTTCTAGTTTGGTACCTTCCAAACATTTGACGTATGCCCAGCAACCCCAAATCTTCAGGAATGAGAACCCGGTTTCTTTCCTGTCCATATTTCATATGGAGTCTATTGAACAGAATTTGATGGAACCTTATTCAAAATAAGTATTGCACTGTTCAATGCATATCCCCATAAGGAAATAGGTAGCTCTGTACGACTCATCATAGACCTTACCATGTCTAACAAAGTTCGGTTTCTCCGTTCGGATACACCGTTTAATTGAGGTGTTCCAGGAGGAGTCCACTGTGAAAGAATACCATATTCTTTCAAGTAATCAAGAAACTCATTGCTTAAGTATTCGCCACCACGGTCCGACCATAATGTCTTATTACTTTTGCCGGTCTGTTTTTCTACTTCGTGTCGAAACTCTTTGAATTTCTCAAAAGTTTCCGACTTGTGTCTCATAAGATACACATAACTATAACGCGATGCATCATCCGTAAAGGTTACGAAGTATTCATATCCACCTCTAGCCTAGCTAGACATGGGCCCACATAACGTCACTATGAACGAGGGCTAACAGTTCGGTGGCACGTGCACCTTTACCGCTAAAAGGGATTTAGAATCTTGCCTATAAACAAGATTCGCAGACGTCATATGAATTTGGATCAAATCCGTCCAAGTACCCACTCTTCGAAAGTGTGGATATACGTGTCTTGTTTATGTGTCCCATACGACAATGCCACATATAAGTTTCATCTTTGTTACTTACTTTAAGCCTTTTGTTTGTTACATTATATGTTTGAGATTGATTTATATTCAAAATATAAAGACCATTATTTGCATCAACTGTGCAAATTTCTATATCATTTTTATACATAAAACACCCAGTGTTTCTAAATACAAAAATATACCCGCATTGGGTTAACATAGATACAGAAATCTATTCCTAGTCAAACTAGTACAAAAACAGTTTATAAGTTCAAGTACATGCCCCGAGGGCAGTTCCAAAACATAAGTGCCCACGGACAAAATGGCAACTCGAGTCCCATTTCCAACACGGAGGTCAATCTCTCCTGAGGCCAGTCTTCTGCTAATCCACAGATCCTGCACATCAGTACATATGTGAGTACTACAACCAGAATCAAAAATCCAATTTTTAAAACTAGAAGTAGACATGTTTATTTCTATAACAAACATACCTGAAGCCGGTGTCTTGCCCGCTTTAATTTCCTTCATGTGTGCCTTGTACTCGCGACAATCAGGCTTCTAGTGACCCTGCTTCCCGCACTGCAAGCAGACATCTTGGGATTTGTCCTTGGGTTTCCCAGAACCCTTTGACGATTTGGCCTTGCCCTTCTTCTTATGCTTATTCTTCTTAACCACCTCCAGTCGCATTGGGCCAAGCCCTCAGAGTCTAAGATGTTGAAGCATAGTGCGCCTCGCGCTTCTTGACCTTAAGGAGCTCATTTTCTGCCTCACGCAGAGTGGACATCAACTCTCCAAGAGTCTGGTCTTGGTTCAACATGTTGTAGTTCATGATGAACCCACTCCAAGTGTCAAGGAGAGACTGTAGGATCAAATCCACTTAAGTTTCAGCCTCGAAGACTATGCCCATCTGTCTGAGCTACTCAATGTCAGTAATCATCTGTGAGACATGGTACTCAAAAGACGTACCCTCTGACATGCGAGCGTGGAAGAGCTTCTTCTGTAACTCGTATCTTTACGATCTAAGGTTATATCGGTGGAGATCGTACAACTTCGGCATCATCTCATAGGGATCCAACCCCTTGTTTTGACGACGAAATTGCGGAGTCATAGCGGCAAGCATTACCGATTGAGCAGTCGCATTGTCATCGCTATGAGTCTTCCAAAGCTCTAGCTCAAGCAACTGATCAGGTCGGGGCTTAGGCCCAAGAGGTCACTCTAAAGTGTAGAGTAACTTCTCGGATCCCAGAATAATTCTGAGATTCATATCCCAGTCCTGAAACTTTGTGCCATTAAAGACGTTGTCGCCCATGACAATTTCCCTAATGCTAAACTTTCCTGTCATCTTAACCACAATAGTCTAACTATTCGATTAACAATGTATGGGTACAGTCTAACTGTTACAAGAAAAATAATAATATATTAGTCCAACTAATAAAATAATTGACGAAATAATTTTGAAAGCGCATAAAGCTAAGTATTTGAACGAAATTACAAATTCAATACTAGCCTCCCACTATTTTTCGGCGAGCCTCTAACCCTCTGTTGAGTACTCGGGAAACCTAGTTTCCTAGTGGGCTAGGATCCCGATAAATAACACACAACATTGAATTTGGCCAACAAGCTGTATGATATTTAACTAGGTAGATCTCTAAGATCAATTGGATCTCATCCAATTCCTAGATCCGGTAGGTGGACCTCCAAGTCCGAAACATATATACAATATATATGCCAATATATCCAATATATTTTCCTAACCTTTTTCCTCTGAATCAACTAAGCCTTGGCTTTGGCACAACAAGCTTAATGATTCCAGTTAAGCGGAACCCATTGACTTTGGAAAGCTTCGTAATCGATGTCGATGGACAAGAAGTGATCTGACTTTGGCCAACAAATCACAACTTGGACAAGACACACGATATGGAACAAAGCCTTCATGATTCAAACACATCCGCGTTGGACAAAGGTCTTGACTTTGGCCAACAAACCAGTGCTAATCTTGGATCTTGAGTAAGAATCACTCAATGGAAGGAAAACGCTTAATATTTTGTTGAGGGTTTTTCCCGTAAATTGGCAACCAATTTATTATCTATGTTAGGTCTCATCATACACCCTTAAGCATGCATTCTAAAAGCATAATGAGTTGCGAAAATAAATTAATAACGATATGCAGATGGATATCTCACAGATTGTTCCTAGAACAAATCACTCTATTTCCTCTCCCCGGCTAGCACTATTCTAACTTCTACCCAATTACATAATACAATTAAAGAAACCTCATTAACATTGAGGGGAATTAGGTGAGAAGAGAAATACAAAGAATTAAGAGTGATAAGGCTGGACACGCAGATCCAATTTAATAAATTCTAAATTTATAACAATTTCAAAAATTGCCATTCCCTTCTAATATCCATCCGATATACGTTATTCATTCAACACATCCATGTATTCACACAAAGCATGTTATTCAATCAATCTAATCCAATTAATTAATCTTGAATAAAGTTATCATCCAATGTTCAAACAACGATTTGATTTTGCGCGAGTCCAACTCATTAGAGAATAAGTACTCAAAGTACGAATTCTTGAATTATATCGAACTACAATTTAAATCTAATTTAATTCGTATTTAATGCTAATTCCATATTTAATTCTAAATTAAATAACTAAACTTTTTAATATGCCTTTACGACTTAGATTACAAATCTAATCTTAATGGGTCTCAAAGCCCAATTAACATCCAATGTTATTTAATTAAAGTCCAATGGGCTTTCAATTAATTTCTTAAGGCATGAAATTTGGTCAATATGGGTCAAACCCAGATAACAAAGCCCAATTAAGGAATCACCCTTTTTGCCAAGAAACCAATTTGGGCCCATAAGGCCCAATTAAACATAAAAAGGCCCATTTGTCATATTTGGACTTAATTGAATGATTTAGGCCCAATTTGGATCCAATCCAATTGACCTAACAAACTTGGCCCAACCAAGCCCATTATGCCCAAATATAACATTTAAAGCCCAATTCTAAATTAAGCCCAACTAATTAATTTCAAAATTCCAAATTTAATTTAATTAATTAAAGTGTTTAGCCATGATTAATCTTTTAAATTAATTTTCCAAAATACTAATCTAATCCATTAATCATGCATTAATTTGTTCAACACATGTCCAACATTTTGAAACAAAAAATCAACTCATTTTATGCTCCATAGCTCACGGCATTCATAGGGTTTTTTGTCCATTTAGTTTTCAATCCGGTTGAATCTCAAATCAAATCATTTCCCAAGTCTTTAAACTCATCCAATGATCAAAAGAACAAAAAATACCATGACTATTTAGGGCTTATTACATTCGGCCGGAGCCAAAACTTTTTGGGCAAAAATTGATACAATTAATTTTTCATGAAATTGATCATATATAACTCCAAGTTATCATCATTTAAGCATACTCAATCAATCAATTTTATCAAATCATGCTCAAATCGATTTTACCCAAATTTTACCCTAATATTTTTCATGCTCAAATTAGGCTCTGATACCATTGTTGGTTTCTAAAGTTGTCCCAAGATCATAGCATAAAAAACATGTGAATACAATAAAGAAGTATGGCGGAATCATACTTACAATGAGCGGTTTATGGATGCGTCAAGTTCAAAAATTTTCCTCTTTGTCCTTGAAGGTCATGGCCAAGCTCCAATTTTTGTTGAAGAGTTGAATCCAAGCTCCAAGCTTTGTGTTGATTCCAAGCTCAAATGTGGGTTTCCCTAACACCTTGAATGATTCTTGAAGTGTGCTAGCAAGTGAAGAAAAGAAAAACAATTCTTCTTCTTCTTCAAGGAGGCTCATGGAAATGGAGCAAATGGGAGAGAGAGAGTTTCAAGTTTTTGGTATCTTGTTTTCTAAAAACATAATGCAAAAGTGTTACCAAAATTTGGTAAAAGCTTTTCCAAAAAGCAAATCCAATTTTGGAGCCAAAAATGGCATTAATTGCCCTCAACAACCAACATCATGAATAGTGACTGATTGTCATTCACCAAAAGGTGACTTGACATCCATCACTAAAGTGACATGTGATGTGACAAGCGATGTGACTTGCGGCCGCATTAGATTCAAAATCGGAGTGGCCTCGCAAACACATTCCTGGCTCAGGTTCGTTAATTCCGAATTAACGAATTTTCCATTGCGACGTAATTAAATCAAATTTAATTAAATAATAATGCCAAGCAAAATTACTATTCACATCGCTAGCGAATTAATTCTAAATTAATTCATTAGCCCGAATTAAAATCTAATTTTAATTCCGCGTCGAAATCTAATTTCGTTTAATATATCGAATATATTATTTATCGATTAATTCCAAATTAATCGTCTCTCTCTTCAAATAGTATTTTATCCTAGATAAAATCTCTCCGTAATTAATTCCAGATTAATTAAGTTTGAATCATTCGTCATCGGTGAATCTTCGCGAAGTGACCCATGAGATCCCTGGATATGTTGGCAGTAAATCGATCGTCGGACTATCCGAACACGTACGTACCTCGTACTATATTTTTACCGATTTACGAGACATAATTGGCTTCTAGCAAAGCACCGTGCCTACCCAATTCTCCAGAAATATTCTTAATGGAATATATAATCTATATCAGGCGTAGTATATGTAGTATTGCGTATTGCGATCCAGCATCGGATGTCACATGCAAGGCCTGGGGCTGGAATAGTGTCTGCCCCGTACGAAGCATATATCGGATTACAAGTAACTAGCCTCTTTAATCGGATAATCATGACCAAGTCATATTATCCCGATGGTTGCAACCATTTAGAGTACCAGTTCTGTATCCCTGCGTGATCATCATCTCCATATTACTGAAGTGATACTTCCTTCTTGACATCACACCCAATACACTACGATTCTCAATAAACCCAGAAGAGGCGTACACATAACCTGTTAAAGTCCTGGACGACCAAAACCAAAGCGTATTGATTGTCGCAAGTACTAGCGATGTAAGTCTCAGGTTAAGACCAAATACCCCTACCCTGATGCAGATTCCCATAGACACATAGACATACTACTATTGGGATTCCACGGGGTCTATACAGAGCGAAGCTATTTCTGTATCATCGGTAAACACAACCTCCTATCAGACTTGCATAAGTATCCAATACTTAAATATATGAGAACTATGCCGTTACGCTTCCATAACACCCACAAGTGCGATACTAGTCTATTCCGCATTATCGATGTCCAGTCTCGATAATACTACGACTAGGGATATTTAATGATTAAACCTTCTTGGATTGATATTGTCTCATATCTTATAATCCGGAACTAATCATAGAGACTTTTATCATTTATATATTTAAGTAATCAAATTACAAAATGATAAAATGCAATTTTCATTGCTACATAATTAATTTTTACAAAAACCACAATGTCTTTTACAAATAGTGACGCTATGGGTCATAATTGTCTAACATACAAGACCCCAACACTTTACCCACTGTAGTCACTGACTCCTTAGACCAGGCTTTGATACCATCTCTGTAACATTCCCCTTCCGGAGATGCTACCGGCAGGGAATATACCGTCCTATTCCCTGAGCCTCTGACTCACTGACTATGTACATCACTACTAACTCATCTCAAATATAGACTCATGTATAGGGACCTTTGCCCAATTCAATAATATACAATGCACCTCTAATACTCATAACTGTGAACACAAAATATTACATATGTGTCTTTGTCAATGATACTTTAATTTACTACACGTATACAATCTCAACTATACAAAATGCATGATACATGACTTTTATTAAACTGTGATTGTACTGCAACTCTAACTCTACCTGGTGGATTCAATACCCTAGTGACTACTATCAGTATCCATCCTCTTGAGCTCGTCCTCCGAGTATAGCTACAAAATAAGAAACTAGGAATTGGGGGTTAGATTGTTTGAACGATCTAGTTAGTGGACAGTTTAAAACAAAAATTGATTCTTTCTAAAAATTTATGGTTCTAAAAACCGAAAATCCTCCCGGAAAAATAATCATTTCTGAAATTACCTTCTTATCTGAAAACACATCTCTTTCTGCAAAACTATTCTGGAAAATATTTTCTGAAAACCCTTTCATAAAACTTATCTTTTCCTAAAATTATGTTTCTAAAAATCCGTTTATGAAAATCTGTTGCTGAAAAATCTGTATCTGAAAAATCTATATCTGAATATCTAGCACATGTGGGCGTTACGTCTCAACGTCCCTCATACCCAAAATATGGTGCTTGGGGGCATCCCGCCGTACGTAAATATTTGGTGGACTTGGGGCGTTACATCTCACCGTCCCCTAAGCCACAAATCTAGAGTCAGGGTGCGGATCTATGCTACCCTCCAAACTATGAATATGTGATCTAGAGGCATCTGTCATCTCTAGTCCTGAACTGCATGTGCACACGATACTTGTATCCATCAATTCCATATCTGTGTCAAGTTACATCTAAGGTGGGGTTTTCCCCCATGCCTCCAAAATCATAAAACTCTTATTTTATAAAACATTACTTTCATAAAACATCTGAGATAAACTTGCCTAATGCCCTAAATATGGAAAAGTAAGTTTCATCATAAAAACCTATAAATAAACATAAGTTTTAGAAAAGAGTCCACTCACCGATTTGGAATCTAGCTGGCATTTCTTCACTTTACCAAAGGAAATTGCGGTTCATGCGATGATCTATAATTGATAAACCTGATTAGAATGTAGTTTGTAGGGTTTCCTAATTCAAGCAATTGTTATCACTACGTGGCATATCATTCATGTGTCATGAGGTAATGTATGTATGCGAGCTGATACGAGACCCTAAGGGTGGCCTCTAACAAGCTAGGGTGAAACTGGAATTGACTAAAACTGGTTCTGGGGAAATTCTGGTCACGCGTTATGATACTTTCCCTTGGGCATCGGGATGATCACACATGAAACTAAACCAGTGAGATCTTCTTCTTTCGCGTCGTGATGCAAGGGTTGGGCATTGCGACTCCCACACGTGTCGCGAGATAACATTTTGAGCCTCGCGATGTCCACCAAATAGAACAAGACAATTAGCTTACTCTGTTATCCGTGTCGCGACGCTGACCTATTGGCGTCGCGATGCCCCCATGATAAAAATGAAACAAAAGCCATCTTCTTGCTACGCGTCACGATGCTGATCTATTGGCTTCGCGACACTCGACTGATTTCAGGCCCAAGCTTGACTCTTCACTATGGCAATGCTCAAAGTAATTCCCCACATTATCATCCACCTTCAACATATATCAAAACGCATCTCATATCCTCAACCCAAACACAACTATTATCTATTATCATCAAATCTCAAAGAATATTTTCCCAACACATTTATACACACAAAAGCTTTATCCCATGCTAAAATCATTCAAGACACTTCTCAAAATGCATGCTAATAATGCTTTCAATGCCAATTAAGCAAATTCCAACTTTATTGCATGCATGGTGCGAATTTAGGGCTTGATGACTTTGCCCAAAACGAAAAATTAATGAGAGAAAAAGAGTTAGAAGCTTACTTTTGTGTGTTTGGAACTTGAGAATCATTACTTTTTCATCAAAGCTTGCATTAGGAAGAAAAAACATTTTGAAAGCCCTCTTGCCCTAGCTCACGTTCTTACCTTTGGAGAAGAATAGTGAATAGTGTCCTTTATATAGGTATGAGCTGATATTTGTGTAATGAAATTCGTGGTTGTGATGGTGCCACATCACCCAAATCTAGGTCATTCTCGTAATTACTGTAATTGGCGCAGAAATATCGATTTTTTGACTTATTTCTAATCTGAATTTGGAAAAATAACCAATGTGAAAGTTATAGGTATCGATCTTGTCTTTCCGACGATATAAACTTCATAAAAATCTGAGAACTTATGAAACTGTTATGACCCAAATATCATGAGCTGTCCGGGTTTAATCTTGAATGAATTTCGTATCGAAACTGCGAGGAATTTGCCGAATGTCCAAAAAGTCCTTCCATGAGCACATACATGCTTGAACATGATTTTCATCATATATCATGCCTCCGATAACGTAATAGTCGTACAAGTCATCGGGATTACCGGCTATTACAAAAACATACATGATACTTAATCTCTATAATTAACTTCTACAATTAATTTTTAATTATTAAATTAGAAAATTAAAATATCTTAAAAATTAATTTTTTATTAAATAAAAATAAATATTATAATTTTATAAAAAACTGTATTATAATATGAAAACATATTATATTATCATATTACAATTATAAAACACTATTGAATTATAAAATTAAATTAATAAATCTGAATTGTCTTCACTTTCTTGGGAACGATCTCGTGTGGGTTTGTTAGGTTTCTGTTGCTAGTTCTTCAGAGGTTTAGAGTTTGAATCTAAATCCTCTTGGCTTTCTTGGGAATAATCTCAATCTCGTGTGAGTTTGCTTGGCTTGTTCCAGGTAGGTTTTCATCAGTTGGTATCAGGAGCAAAGCTTCCAAGATTAGCTCATATATCTATTTGTTTTTTATCCTGTCTTATATGCGATTAACTTGTTCTACGTTCTCTTTATCTTATGTTGTACGTAGTAATTGTTTCTGTTATATGTTGGCATTGTTGTTGTTCTGCGTTGTGTGCTTTTTTATTTTCTCATTTGCGTTGTGTGGTTTATGTTCTGCTTGTTTCTTTGTCATGGCCTGCGTTTCGCTTTCTACCCTAGGGTTCCTTAGTTCTTGAAAAAATAACATAAAATCAGTTTTTGGTGATGGTAATTTAGAGATTACCTCTATTTTTGGAGATGAAAATTTAGAGATTACCTATATTTTTGCCTTGTCAACCTCAATACCTTTAGATGACACAACGTGTCCCAAAATAATTCATGAATTAGTCATGAAATGGCATTTTTCTTAATTTAACACAAGTTCTTTTTCTTCATATCTTTTCAAAATATTTTCCAAATTATTCAAGTAATTATCAAATGAATTCCCAAAAATAGTTATATCATCCATAAAGACCTCTAAATAGTATTCAACCATGTCACTAAATATGCTTAATATGCATCGTTGGAATGTTGTTGGTGCATTACAAGGTCCAAAAGGCATTTTCCTAAATGTAAATGTTCCAAAGGGACATGTGAATGTGGAATTTTCCTAGTCTTCTAAAGCAATGGGAATTTGATAATAACCTGAGTAACCATCAAGAAAACAATAGTAGGGATATCCTGCTACTCTTTCTAAAATTTGGTTAAGAAAATGTAAAGGAAAATGATTTTTCTAGTGGCATCATTTAGTTTTCTATAGTCATTGTACATACGCCAACTAGATGGGATTCGAGTTGGAATTAATTCTCCTTTATCATTTCTGACAACAGTTATTCCATAATTTTTAGGTATAACTTGTGTAGGACTTACCCATTCACTATCGGAGATAGGGTAGATAATGCCTACATCAAGAAGTTTAAGGACTTCTGTTTTTACCACTTCTTTCATATGAGAGTTCAATCTTCTTTGGAGTTGACTATATGTCCTAGCATTATCTTCTAAATGTATTATTTGTGTGCAGATCAAAGGATTAATGTCTTTTATGTCTTTTAAAGTCCATCCGATTGTCAGTTTATGTTCTTTCAACAAATTTAATAACTTATCTTCTTGATTGCTTGTGAGTGAATCATAAATTACCACATGGTAAGTTTGTTCGTCTCCAAAAAATGCATACTTCAATCCTTCTGGCAAAGTCTTTAAATCCAATTTGGGTGCTTCCTCATGTTTTTCTTCTTCTAGCGCTCCTAGTTCCTCAAAATTTTATTTTTCTCCATCGTCTTCCAGTACCTATATAGAATCAAATGAAAAATCATTAGGAACATCCGAATTTAATTGCAAACTTGATTCAAGAAAATTACCAGTATAAATTTTCATGGGATCAGATAAACTCTCCTGAATATGTTCCTCTAAAATTGATTCAATTAGTTCTATACTCTCGTTTTCACTATCCTCATCATATGATTGTTTGCACATATTAAAAATATTAAGCTCCAACGTCATATTTCCAAAAGATAAATTCATGATTCCATTCCTAAAATTAATTAAAGCATTAGCTGTTGCTAAAAATGGGTGACCAAATATTATAGGAATCGGCTTATAACTGTCTACTATACGTTGTGTTTCCATGACAATAAAATCCACATGATATATGAATTTATAGACTTGTAATAACACATCTTCCATAATTCCTTTTGGTACCATGACTGATCTATCGACAAGTAAAAGAGCAGTTGAGGTTGGTTTTAACTCACCAATATTAAGTTGTTGGTAAACCGAAAATGGAAGCAAATTGACACTGGCTCCAAGATCAAGCAAAACATGTTCAATTTTTTTATTTCCAATAATACAAGAAATAGTTGGACAGCCAGGGTCCTTGTATTTTAATGCATTATTGGTTGAGAGAATGGAACTTACCTGTTTAGCTAGAAAAGTTTTCTTTCTTACCTGATGTTTTCTTTAAACGGTGCTTAAGTCTTTCAGAAATTTGGCATAAGATGGTATCTGTTGGATGGCATCTAATAAAGGAATATTGACGTTTACCTGATTGAATTTTTCATATATCTCTAGGAATGGTTCAATTTCTTTATTTTTAATGCCTGTGAAAATGGAGGTGCATGAGAAAAATTGTTATCATCAACGATGCATAATGGTTCACCAACCCCTTTATTACCCTCTGAATCTGATTTATTTTCAGTTTCGCGAGGTTCAAGAATAGGTCTGTGGATGACCTTACCATTGCGAAGAGTAATAACAGATTTGACATGGTTTATATGTTGACTTCTAGAACTACTCACGTGAGGGTTTTGATGACTTTTGGGATTTAAATGTGGTTGTGCAGGAAACTTTCCTTTCTCATTAATGGTCAAAGCAGATGTGATTTTGGAAAAAGTATCTTTCAGATCAATCAATATTTGCACATTTTTGTTATTGATGGCTTCTTGTTTCTCAATGAATGCATGCAAGGTATCCTCAAGGGTTTTCCTAGGTGATGAGACATATGGTACATAATTCTGGGAATTTGGAAAATTCTGGTGTACCTGAGGACGTTGTTGCGATGATTGTGCTTGGTTATCATTCCTCCAATTGACGTTTGGATGGTTTCTCCAACCCGAATTATAGGTTTGGGAGTATGGGTTTGGATTTGGTGTATTGAAAGTGTTTATGGAATTGATTTGGTCATGAAGACATTCTTGCAGGGCTGGCAAGGTTGGGCAAACTTGTGTGACATGTTATTTGAATTACAGATTTGATACATGACTTCTTGAACTGACTTGACATGATCACTCTTCCTCATTTATAATGCCTCAACTTTTTTAGCTAGAGATGCATACTTAGTAGAAAGGTTATGGTCTTCCCTAAGTTTAAACATGCCTCTAACAGATGCCTGTGGTTTTACAGACGACTTATAAGTGCCAACTGTGTCCCATTGTTGTGCATTCTCTGCTATGTGTTCTAGTAATCTAGTGCATCTATGGGATTTTTGTCCCTAAATTCACCATTACACATCATCTCCATTACTTGTCTACCTTGGGGTGTTAAACCCTCGTAGAAGTAGGCAACCAGCCTCCATGTTTCAAACCTGTGATCTGGACAAACATTTAGCATCTCTTTAAACATTTCCCAACCTTGGTAAAGTGTTTCCCCTGACTCTTGTGTGAAGGTTGTGATTCTCCTCTTAAAGGAGTTTGTTCTATGAGAGGGAACATATTTTTTTAGGAAATGTTCTTGCAAATCATCCCATATTCTGATGGATCCTGACCTAAGGTTCTGCAGCCAAATTCTAGCTTTATCCTTTAAAGAAAATGGAAAAAACTTTGATCGAATTATATTCATGCTGTAATTTTGGTATATGCAAGTATTACATACCTCTTCAAATTCCATTAAGTGTTTATAAGGATTTTCTGATTCTAGACCGTGGAATTTGGGTAAACGTTGGATGACACCTGGCTTAATATTGAAACTTACTGCATCTGGGGGAAAAATAATACAAGATGGTGGTCATGTCCTAGTGGGATTCATAAATTGTCTGAGTGTCCTAGGATGATTAAGATCGTCATGCTGAGACTTGTTTTCTTCCTGATCAACTGGGTTTTCAACTCGGGCATGTGGATTTTCATTTTGGTTCTCGGCCATTTTGACATACGATGAAGGTGATGGAGACTCTCTATTTAATCTACCGCTAGATGATCGAGACTAGTGTTTCATGCAACCTAAATGCAAACTATATGCTAAAATTTAAAGAAAATATAAATACAATACTTACAAAAAGAAAATAACAAAAAATGGGAAAAAAAATTAAAACTGAAAAAAAAAATAAAGAAAATACAAATGTAGTGATTTAGATATAAAAATGTCATATGATTCTTGTCAATTCAGATCTCAATTAAATTTCTCGTTAAGCTGTCTCAATTTCTCGAATTAGGTTCTCACAAAAAAATTATGGAAGAATATCTAGATGGGGATGGTTCAAGAAACTCTTTAGCAAAATGCAAGCTCCATTTTAATTGATTTTTCTGTCCTATAACCTTGAAGAATTAAGAACAGAGTCTGTCTTTATGTAGGATTTCTGGGTTCATGATTCATTTTGGATCAATCAAGATATTTTGGATCTACACAAATGCAAAGATGAAAGAAAATGAGATGCAGAAAAAATAACCACAAAAAAGAAATACAAAAATAAAATAAAAATATAGAAAAGAAAAAAATTAATTACAACAATTATTCTATATACTAAATTTATTCCCCGACAATGGCACCAAAAACTTGACACGCTCAAAAAGTTATTCTTATACTCCCAAACATAAGAGTGTCGAAGTAATAAAATAACCAGGTAAGACCGGGGTTGATCCACAATGAATATATTTAGTAAAATAAAATAACAAATTTAGTGAAAAGAAATTAAGATTGAATTGTTTGAGTGATTGTAAATTTTAAATTACACTACAATAATAAAATAAAATGTTGGGGCTAGGGGATCCACTTTAATATTTTCAATTTAGAAATCTCACATTTTATAATATATAAATTATCATTATTGCCAATTAATTTTATAATATTCAAAACTCTTATGAACATCAAAATTATAGATCTTTGAGTCTTCTTTCATCTGAACTTGAATCATATTAATCCGATATCAGAGTAAAAAGTTATGGCCAAAATACGAACATTGCACAGGGTTGGAATTTCCGAAGTTGTACACTGTTAGAACACCCTATTAAATTTCGGGCCTCTAAAATCGAAATGTCAAGTCCATTTTTCTAGATATGCATCCAAAGTATTATTTCACCTACATAAAAGATAAAAATCACAATAAAATATATAAAACATAAATTTAATTATTATGCTAAATTAAGGGGATAAATGAAACTACAAGTGTAAAATGATTGCTTTTTCTTTTAATAAATATGCACTTTTTAGTGTTCATCAACCTCTTAGGGCTAATGAGGCATGGCCTTTTCCCCTAGACCTAGTGGGCAACGGACATTACCCATGGATGAGATGGAAGCTGAGAATGAATTTGACTTTGATGAGAAGTTTGACAGAGTGTTTGAGGTAGATATGGGTAGATTTTGACCTAGAAAGAGCAAGTATGAGAGATAATTCAGGATAGGTCATGAGAAGAGAAAGATGGTGACTTGGGCAAGATCAAGATGACTATTCCTTCGTTCCAAGGAAAAAGTGATCCTGAAGCTTACCTAGTGTAGGACACAGAAATTCGGCGACGCATGCTGTTCCGGGCTCATGGCCCGGTTGGGAGTACGGAGTAGCCCGCGGGGGACTAAACCGGAGAATAATGGAGTCGCCACCCGGTGTGAACCGGGAAAATAATTTAAGGCCGCACTCACCCCTCGTAAGGGAAGACCTCAAACCGTTGGGTTCAGAATGGTCCCTTAGTTATGTCATTTGTAATGAATGAATTTGTGCAATTTTAACCAAGTCTACTCAACATACATATTGGTCAAAGTAGTCTAAATTCTTATAAAGCCCAAATCTAGGTTTGCATGCTTCAAAAGTAAACTTTTATAACGGAAAACACATGATATCACACAATAAGCATGTTGAATAAATACGACTTAAACATAATGCAAATTAAGCTCCTATTGCGAAAGAAAATAACTAAGTCATGCTAAAAATAAAATAATCTTCTAACGACCTAATCATACTCGAATACAAGTTTGGATGAAATGAAATATATGAATCTCTCATTTGGTACGGGGCATTGTATCCCGAGTGCAAACCATAATACCGTCCATTCGGATTCGGCTACGGAATTTATGTCCGAGTTTCCATCCAATATACCACAAGAAGGAACACATATTCCATTCACCCAGAATTCACATCATGTACCAATCCACAAATACTCATATGAAATAAAGTAATAAAATAAATACGAATAAAAGAGAATAAACAAAAAGGGTGCCCTCAGGTCTAACCTCTTTAGTCGTCTATCGGAAGTACGTTACACAGCCGTCGGAAGGGTTGATACTCCGTAACTCCTCTGGTTCACTGGTTTGGCATTTTCCTTCGATGTTTTGCCATTCGGGTCGTTGTTTTCACTCCGTTTCGAGGTGTTTCTGGTCGCGGTATTGGGCTTGCTGTTTTGTGGTTTTTTGGTACGGTTTAGGGAGTGTTCTTCTCGGTAATTACTAGGAAGTTTATGGGATGCTTTAGGGCATTTTTCTTGTGCGTGTGAGAGGGCTGTTTGCGTGGAAGTATGGTGCAGTTTCAAGAGATATTTGCGTGTTGTTTTGAAGGATTTACTGGGAGTGTGTTTCACGGTAATGTGGTGTTATGTGAGGGATGTGTTTATCTCAGTTTGAAGCCCAGTGACGTGAGTGTTGTCTGCTTGTGCGTGGCTATTTTCAAGTGGAACTGCATGCATGGGGTTGTAGGGGATACGTGAATTGAAGGGCTGGTTTGGGGTCAGTTTGTTTGTTTCGCGTGAGGCTGATTTGGTGGTCTGTTGGTGATGATCATACCTACGCTACTGGTCTGCTTCTACGTGAAGGCTGTATACGTGAAGGGTTTATTTTGTGGCTTCTCTGTGGCTTCTGTTGAACCGGTGTTTTGAGCGTGAAGGCTGGCTGGTCAATGGGCTATTAAATGACGTGAAATAAGGGGCATGTGAACATGAAGGGGATGGCTCATTTGTGGTCACTGAGGGAGAGGGCCGTTGTTCATGTGTGATGAGAGATTGAGTGGGTACGTGAGGGCTGTTTGCATGGGGGGAAGCCATGAGTCTTAAAGCTTAGGGTTTGGAGAGTGCTTAGCAAATGAGCTGTGTGTTGCCGTGAGGAGAGACAAAGGGGGGGTTTGTTACGCGTGCATCTCTCTCTGGAGTAAGGGTTTATTTGTGCGTGTAAGAGGGCTTTTACGTGAAGAGTTGTGGCGTTGGTGGCTTGTTTGATCGTGAAAGGGGCTGTATGCAAGGGTGATATTTGGTGCAGTTTTGGGGTGACTTGGTGTTGTTTTCAGTGGGTTTATTAGTGCGTGAAGGGTTGTTGGTTGATGCGTCAAAGGGGTAGTGGCGTGAAGGGTAAAGGCTATGGCGTTGATTGGGGTGTGTTTGTTGAATGAAGGCTAGGGTTTATTTGATGAGGGAGAGTGGTGCGTGATTAGAGAAAACCATATGCGTGTCAAGGAGTTTAGTTGCGTTGAAGTGGGTTGTGCGTGTGAAGGATGAAGGGTAGTGAGAGAGTGATGGATGTGTCTTTGTGAGGTATGTAGAGCTTCTAATGGAGGTTGCTTTGTGGTTCAATAAGAGAGAAGAAAGAATGGCGTGAGTGAGATTCAAAGAGGAGAGAAGATGAGAGAAGTCAGGGTTTCACGTGTGAGCTAAGCCCCCCGGGGAGCAAGGGCTTATTTTTTTTCTTTTTATAATGGTTGAATGGTGTTGAGGTGGGGAATGTTTATTAAATGGAGAAAGACTTTTTTTTATTTTTCTTTTTGAAAAGGGAGGAAATTATTCAATAGGTGGGGTTTTGTTTTGAAAATGGGTGAGAGGTGGCATGTGAGTGGGGACGTGAGGTGAAGGGTTATTAAATAGGTTTTGTTGAATTTGTGGGTAGGTTTAAGGTTCGAGCCAGGGATAAATTTTGAAACGGAGATTCGACGAGCAAACCCTAAGCTAAATAAGTGAAGTAAATCCAACGAGATGTCAATTCTTGATTTTTCCCTTCCCACGTCCGTATCTCGCGACTTCCACGACATAAAAAGGTAGTGCCTCTGTACGAGGCTCATCATCGGGACTTACATGTAAAAATGCAGTGCCTACACCTAGATTGGGAGCGTAAACTCGAGCTCATTTCATACTGCCATAATTATTCAGAATTGAAGAATATGAAGTTGGTCGTTATTGAATTTACAGATTATGCCCTTGTTTGGTGAAACCAGGTGATGACAAATATTAGGATAAATAGGAAGCGCCCGATCACTACATGGGCAGAATAAAAAATATTTATGAAGAAGTGGTTTCTAACTAGCCACTACTATCGAGACTTGTACCACAAACTTCATAATCTTACACAAGGGTTTCGAAGTGTAGAAGATTACCATAAGGAGATGGAAATCACCATGATTCGGTCTAATGTGGAGGAAGATCGAAAGGCCACCATGGCACGATTTCTGAGTGGGCTGAATTGGGAAATTACCAATTTGGTGGAGTTGTAGAATATTATAGAGTTAAAGGATATGGTACACTTGTCAATAAAGGTGGAGCATGAATTGAAGCAGAAAAATAGTGAGAATTAACTCGGGTACGAGTAATACTTGGAAGCCAAAATTGAGGGAAAATAGTAGGTATGTCACCACATCTAGGTTTCTACTAAAGGCCCCAAAACCAAGGGAATACTCCACCACCAAGCCTACGCCAAAAATCGACACACTACAAAATATGAGTCATGATATTAATGTTTCAAGTGTTTAAGGAAGGGTCACATAGCGTTGCAGTGTCCTAATAAAATGACCATGTATATGGGGGTGATGGTGAGTTGATTTTAGACAGCGAATATGTTGAAGATGAGATGGTCGAGTTGTAAGATACTACTAATGAAGATGGTGTTGTGTATGTAGTAAACTGAGAGTCTCTTGTGACTTAACGTGCTTTGAGTGCCCAGACCAAGGTTGAGGATGATATGGCTCAACAACGGAGAACGTATTCTATACTAGATGTCTATTCCAGAATAAGGTATTTAACATGATTATCAATGGTGGTAATTGTACAAATGTAGCTAGCACAACACTTGTTGAGAATTTGGGTTTGACTTTGCTTAGACATCCTAAGGCTTATCGTTTACAGTGGTTGAATAACAGTTGTGAGTTTAAGGTTAATAAGCAAGTCTTGGTGACTTTTAATATTGGAAAGTACACAAATGAAGTGTTGTGTGATGAAATCTCATGCAAGCTGGGCATTTATTATTGGGGCATCCTTGGTGGTTTGACAAGAGACTGATGTAAGATGGGTTTCGAAACAGATATTTTTTTGAGAAAGATGGAAGAAAAGAAACACTTGTTTCGTTGACAACCCATGAGGTTTTTGAATATAAGCTTCCACAAAAAAACACCCAAGGGAGAGGCTGAAAGTGTTTGTGGAGTGGGTGAGGTTGAGAGCACCACATCAATGAAAAATAGAGTGGTCGACGGTTCCAAGGGTTTAGGAGAGATAAATACTTAGCGTGAGCAAAAGAAAGAGAGTAGGTGTAGAGTGAAAAATATTTTCCTTGCTAAAGAGGGGGAAGTAAGAAGAGAGTATTCCAAGAATAAAGTTATGATCTTACTTTTATATAAAGAAACACTCATTAACTTTGAGGACACTAACCCTGACAGTTCTTTTCCTAGTGTGTTTGCTTCTTTATTACAAGATTATGATGATTTCTTTGCACTGGAGATACCTCATGGCTTACCACCACTGCGAGTTATTGAATATCAGACTGATTTCATCCTAGGAATGGTCATCCCAAATAAACCAATCTATCGAAGTAATCCTGATGAGACTAAGGAGCTCAAAATTCAAGTAGAGGAATTGATGAGCAAGGGGTACGTTCGGGAGAGCATGAGTCTGTGAGTGATTTCAGTCTTATTGGTACCAAAGAAATATAACACATAGGGAATGTGCGTGGATTGCCGAGCAGTTAATAATATCACTGTAAAATATTGCCATCTAATCCCTAGATTAGATGATATGTTAGATGAATTATATGGTGCATGTATTTTTTCTAAAATTGATCTCAAAAGTGGGTATCATCAGATTAGGATGCGTGAAGGGGATGAATTGAAGACTGTTTTTAAAATAAAATATGGCTTATTTGTATGGCTTGTGATGCCATTTGGGCTTACAAATGCCTTATCACTTTTATGCATATATTGAATCATGTTTTGCGTGCTTTTTTGGGTAAATTTGTCGTTGTGTACTTTGATGATATTTTAGTGTACATCAAGAATTTAGATTAGCATGTAGGGCATGTGCGTTATGTGCTTGATGTTTTGAGAAAAGAATTGTTGTATGCTAATATTGAGAAATGTGGTTTTTGCATGGAAAAAGTGATATTCCTAGGGTATGTCATTAGTGCTCAAGGCATTGAGGTCGATGGGGAAAAGGTTAGGGCCATTCGTGAGTGGCCTATGCCTATGAGCATCACGAAGGTTAGGAGTTTCCGTGGTCTAGCTAGTTTTTATATGAGGTTTGTGAAAGACTTTAGCACCATTGCAGCACCACTCACTGGAGTTATGAAGAAAAATATGGGTTTTCATTGGGGAGGAACAAGAGAGTGCATTTGTATAACTTAAAGAACATTTATATACTACACATATTTTAGCCTTGCCTAATTTTAACCAAACCTTCAAGATTGAGTGTGATGCTTCAGGTATTGACATTGAAGTAGTTTTGATGCAGGATCGACGTCCCATAGCGTTCTTCTGTGAAAAGCTAAATTGTGTATCTTTGAGGTACCTGACCTATGACAATGAATTTTATTCCCTAATCAGAGTTCTGGAGACTTGGCATCATTATCTATGGCCAAAGAAGTTCGTGATTCACACCGACCATGAATCTCCGGAGACTTGAGTCCTCATTGTATTTGGCTTATCAAAAGCTTGCTAAACCTTGTGGCACCCCCTTAGCACTATAGGTTTGTATTACTAGTTCTTCATAGGTTTAGAGTTTAAATCTAAACTGTCTTGGCTTTCTTGAAAACGATCTCAATCTCATATGGGTTTGTTTGGCTTGTTCCAAACAAGTTCTCATTATGACCCTCAACAGAAACCAAACCCTTTGCCTCAGAACCTATCCCCGAAAGTTAATGGCCACCCAACCAGACTCTAGGTGAACCTACCATAGTGACCCAGATTCTCCACAAATGCCATTTCATTTAAATCAAATAACCTATGTTTTTTTTATTAAAAACCCCATAAATCAACTTGTGAACCAAATACGGTACGTGATGTGGATGAAACTTTTCGGGACATGTAGCTCAAGCAGGAAACACTATGTGAAAACAACTCTACATTGACAGATAATTCGTGATGATTTTTGAGAAAAAAACCATGTTACCACATATTCCAATAGACTAATGACAGAATATTTTGTCAGGAAATTTATAACGGACTTATGACAAAATATTATCTATCACGAAGGTCTATGATAGACTTATGATAAAGATTTTATCTATCATAAAATTTATGACGGACTTCTAATAGAGGTTTTGACTATCACAAAATTTATGATGGATTAATGATAGAGATTTTATCTGTCACGAGATTTTATGAAAGATTTATGATAGAGATTTTGTCTATCACAATATTTATGACGGACTTATGAAAGAATTTTATCTGTCATAAATTTTTTTTAAAAATAAACTAAATGTTCTATTTGAGTCTCGAACCAAAGACTTGGATGCTCAAAACTAATTATGTATAAACCAACTCCACTTATGTAGACACTTATAGAGATTCTGTGTTGGTTCGAGATCCCTCGGGATATCATCACAGACAATGGGAAGTAGTTTGATAGTAAAGGTTTCAGGAAACTTTGTGAGGACCTCCAGATCACCTTGAGGTTCACCTCCCATGCTAATACAAAGTCTAATGGGCAAATAGAAGCAACGAATAAAACTATCAAGAGCAACTTGAAGGCATGGCTCGGGTCCTACAAGGGTTTGTGGGTCAAGGAGCTATCAGAAGTTTTATGGGCACATCAGATGACCTACTAGGATTCCACGGGCGAAACACCATTCTTTTTGGCCTATGGGTGTGAAACGGTTACCCCAGCAGAGATCGGGATGGTGACCCATCGGGTACGGCAGTTTGAGGAAGGGTAGGACGAAGAGCTTGTGAAACATCATCTTGACTTGATAGAAGAGAAAATGGAGAGGTCGACAATCAAAATGGAAGTATATCAGAAGAGGATGATGCGCTTCTAGAATAAGAAGTTTTGGGTACGATCATTTCTCCCCAGAGACTTGGTCCTGAGGCGAGTTACTCTAAATACGAGGAGGCCCAAGGAAGGTTCATTGGGTGCCAAATGGGAAGGGCCGTACAGAGTAACCGAGGTCGTCAGGTCGAGTGCTAATATATTGGAGCAGCTGGACGATACCCGGTTCAAAAAGCCCTAGAATGTTGAGATGTTTAGAAGATACTTCTAGTAACTTCCCCCCAGAATGATCCTTAAGAGTTATAAGATGAGCAGAAGACCCCATGAGCCGTTTAATGAAATGTAAAAGAATATCATCAGAAGTCTCCATCTATGATTGAGCTGTTGAATGAAATGTAATGTCAAGAGTTGGAGGTGTTTGCCCGTCGCTGCTAAGGATGGACAAGCTCCTCCTAGAGAAATTATGGTTGATGTTCGACCTGTCGGTTTTCTGGTTCTCGATAGCGATAGTTATCACGGAGCAGTAGGAGAGCCGGGATGCAAGGTTTCCTCGATCGATTTCCATAGTGCCTCATACTTGTTATGCACATGTGGTGGCTTTCCAGGTTTGTTATTGCATAGAGGGTGAAACATCTAAGGGTGGATCCACAAGTGGGAATAGAATAAGAAGAAATCAGCAACCAGGTTGGTGGTCCAAAGTCATGAGAATGACTTCTTTTATTCTTCCACAAAACTGAGGCACAGTCACATACACCCGAAGAAAGTGGACACTAGAGGATACAATTCGGAAGGCCCCGATCAAACTCGTAAGCAAAACTTGTCAATAATTATTCGAAGATCTTAAGGAATATATTTTCAGTAAGAGCCTCTCTTAGAATGACCCTCAAGGAGTTGTAAGAAAGGTAGTAGATCCCTTGAATATGAATAAGACTTTCACATTTTAAAAAAGAGCTTGTTCATCTATGCTTGTCTATTATTTGAATGGGAAAAACATGTTTAATATTCCTGTGAATTACTCATGATGGGAATGCATGAAGAGATGCAAGGCATGTGGGAAAAACGTGCACCCCCACGGCACGCCAGCTCTAGTGTCATTATCAAACCCCTCGGGCTGGAACGTTAACACCCAATGACTTGTATTTTTTAGGATTGATCACAACGTAAAGACTTGTGTGGCATTTGGCGCTTCGGGTATCCATAGCACGCTCGGCGAATGAGTCGCCATGGCGTTTGGTGCCTCAAGATAATCATAGAACATATGGATGGCTAGTAGCTTTGGCACTGCGGTACCTATGGGTTTGCATAGAACGGGGAATGTCCATAGGCCTTCGTAGTGTTTGTCGCCCAGTATTGGAGGTATATAGCACGGGGAAGGCCATGGGCCTCCGTGGCGTTTGTAGCCTTATGAGGTACTATGTACGAGGAAGTCCAGAGAGTCTCCATGGCATCTGTAGCCTCGGGATATGCCTAGCACGGGGAGGGAAAATATCCACGTGGCATTGGTGATCCCATTTTCAGATCCGTATGAGCATAGCACGGGGAATGCCTGGGGGTCTCTGTGGAATTTACAGAGTCGGTGTCTGCCTAGCATGGGAAAAATCTCATGGCGTTGGCCGCCCCTTCGATCCGTAGCTCGGTTTTCTGGGACGTTGAATTGTGAGGTTCAAAATTATTATTTTGGGTAGCATGGGGCAAGACTCTGTCTCAAGCTCCATTGTTAATTGTTTTGGGTCTGCACGGGGTATGTGATATATCACCCTCGTTTTGTTTTGTCTTGTTTTATATTGGTTTGGTTTTTGGTGGATGACTTGAAGTGGGACGCTCTTTCCCGTATCCATGGTGATTTTCGGAGGATGAAAAACCTTCCCTCATGGTTGTTACGAGAGAATATTAATGGCTCGAGGCTGCATTCGTTCCGCCAATGCCATGTTGGTGGCACAAGAATGGAGCATTCCCTTGTAGCTAGTATGTTTGATGGCCCGGGGATGCATTCGTTCCACCGAGGCCATATTGGTGGCACAAAGAGGGAGCATTCCCTTGTGGCCATTGTGTTTGATGGCTCGAGGCTTCTTTCGTTCTGCCGAGGCCATATTGGTGGCACAAGGATGGATAATTCCCTTATGGCCAGTGTTTTTGATGGTTCGGGATTGTATTCGTTCCGTCGAGGCAATATTGGTGCCATGAGGAGGGAGCATTCCCTTGTGGCCAGTGTGTTTGATGGCTCTGGGCTACATTCATTCTGCCTAGGCCATATTGGTGGCACAAGAAGGGAACATTTCCTTGTGGCCAATATGTTTGATGGCTCGAGACTAGGTTACTTCCCGCTGAGGTCCTTTTGTTGTTTATTGGTGAAATGACGAAACATTCATTTTCGGCCAAGCGACTTATATGGCTTGGGGTTCGTATTTCCCTAATGCCTCTCTTCGACAGATCAGCTCGGGGTTGGGTTACGTCCCGCCGAGATCCTTTTGTTGTATTTTGGCACAATGAGGAAGCATTCTCTTGCGGCCAAGTGACTTAATTGGCTTGGGGTCGGTCTTTCCTCAAGGCCTCTCTTCAGCAGATCAACTCGGGACTGGGTTACATCCCGCTGAGATCCTTTTGTTGTGTGTTGGTGCAAAGAGGAAACATTCCCTTGCGGCCAAGTGACTTATATAGCTTGTGTGGGTCTTTCCACCAAGGCCTCTCATTGTCGGATCAGCTTGAGGCTGGGTTACGTTCCGCCAAGGCCCTTTTGTTGTGTGATAGCTCGATGCATGTTTTCCCTCATGACCTATATTTTGTATCACATGTCTTTGCAAATCATCCTCTTCCAAAATCACAGCAGGTCAAGAGCGTGCATCCTTCCGAGGAGGCATAAGAGGGGTTTCTTCAAGTTCAAGCAGAGAAACCGGTGAACGAAACGGCCAGAGTTAGCTCGGATCAATATTTTCAGCTAGAGAGGGCCTAGTGGTAGAGATAACCGAGTAATGGGTCAAAAGTAGAGATGTTAGATCGGGATTGTGAACCCGACGTGGATCATTACAAGGAACACTGAAGCCTGTTGCCTTGCAACCCGCTCTGAAGTGGGGTAGATTTTGGATTATAGACTTGTTCAGGATTGAGCATCAGCTTAAGAAGGAATCACACCATTTTTTGAAGTTCCTGACACCAACTCACAGACTCATTGATACCGAGAACTAGGGGACAGATGTTGATGGTGATTTACAGACCCTAGAAAAGCATAAGTGTGGAGAAGGGTATAGAAGATATTTTCATTTCCCGAACAAGGGTTCTAGGCCCAAGAGTTATAGGCATCCGACAAGACACAAAGACCAGAATTAGTTTGCACTTGATGACCGACCTGAGGTGAAAAGATCTTCAGGGAATGCGAGGGTATTGAAGGTCTCAGCACTGACCCGACTTGGTGGGACAGGTCGATCGTTGTAGTCAACCACCTCAACATCTCGGCCCGAGGAGGTAGGTCGGGGTAAAGGCATTATGTTCAAGTCCGGGAGACGTAAACACTAAACGGAAGTTTGGGTTTTCCAAGGATCGTTGAGATAGAAGTAGGCCGGCGGCTGATGGCACGGAACATGACTGCAAGCTTATTGACTAACACACGCTATCACGTGGGAGTAGTTACATACAGGCTGGCACTGTGGCATAGCGTTTAACAGTTACCAAAAGTGGCCTAGTTTAATGAGATTCAGGTGGCAGGTTGTAGGGGTGTTAGGCGGCTAGGCTATAATCTGTAGGGTAATTGGGAAAGAAAACCTAAGAAATAATGGCTGGGTAATGTGGGTGACGTCCCGAAGTTAGCGAAACAATATATTTTGCCTTAGTAGATAAAGAGGTTGAGAGTTCATTGTAGGGGTTGATCAATTTTATTCATAAGCACTTATAATTTGTAATAGAGAGAAAAGAATCCCGAGCTAGAGAAAAAGAAGAGGTCGGTCAGAACCGAGCCAATAATAATAGCTTTCTTTTCCCTTGTGTTTGTGGACGTAGGTTGGATCCATTCCGCCGAACCATGTTAAATCATTTGTTTTGTATGTGTGATTTCTATTTGCCTGGTAAGTTTGCATTTGGTTCCCAACAAACCAAACAAATTCACTATTTGCGGGAGGTTTGTTCAAGGAGTGATTTTCCTGAATTATCCCTGAAACGAAAAACAGTCGTCAACAATATATATAATTAACTGAAACTTACAAAATGTATTGATTTTACAATCTATTCCAGCATCACTTGGTGCATAAATTCACCCTATTTTCACTTTTGCCTAGTTTTAGAACCTTCTAACAAGCATCAACTTCTGTTATTACAGGTCTACCAGCATCTTGGTGAGGCTGATATTCCCAAGTTCATGTAATCGTCGCACAGAAGAATCACCATACAAAGCTATTCAAAGCCTGTGATCCTGAAAATTTTCCTCCTGCTCTGCTGCTTCCCATGTTGTTATGTTATTTTATTTAACTCTTCTATTTTATAATTCAGAAAAACACACTGGCTCACCCTCCCTGCCCTTCTTAACCTCTCTACAGGGACAGTTGTGGACACAAAGATCTTGCATCCAAGAAATTATGACTTCTATATGTGTGCTCACGCTGGGATGATCGTAAGTTCTTTTTTTCTTACATTTTTAATAATAATTCAAGTTTTTATGTCTATCTGAATTATTTATTGATATTTATGGTAAGAAACCTCCTCTTGGACGATGATACTTGGTGTTAGGAAATGTAATTCCTAATATATTTACATGTTTGTCCTCTTAGGATCTAACCATACATGTATTACTAGTCCTAGATTTATTTACATGCTAATTGAAATAAATCTATACTAACCACAACACAATTGCATAGCTTTTATGCTTGTAGAGACCTCTTAATCAAACTTAATTGATTGCTTAACTCAATAAGCAAATGGTCTTATTTATAGGAGGGAAATCAAGTCACTATGTAATCACATGCATTGATTACTATTAATCACATTATTAGGATGCATAATGACCTTTTCTAACCCTTCCAAAAATGTTACCATCATGGGTGTACCATATGTTCCCCATTTAACATTTTACTAATTGTTGTCACTTAACAACTCTTGTTGTTACTTAATTATTTGATTAACAACTCTTATTGTTTACTTAATAATGAAATCATTACTAATTGTTGTTATTTAACAAACCACATAATTAACTTAATAATTTCCAACATGAAAGTATTACTAATTGTTGTTATTTAACAACCAAATAATTAACTTAATAATTTCAAACATGAAATTATTACTAATTGTTGTTATTTAACAACACCAAATAATTAACAACAATTAATTTCCAACATCTCCCACTCACACATGATGGGATCAACAATTTTTATTATCTCTACAAGAATAATTCATACTTTGCAATTGTGCCGTGCGACCAGCATACTTCGAGAGCTCACTTGCTATACATATGTTAGGAATATATAGCCGCTCGAAAAATGGATAGAACCATAGTGGATAATGTATGCAGTATCATCGATCATTTATCACATTAAATCTCTCTCGATCTCTTTTTGAATGTAATATTTATTTTGTATTCACAATCATGTTTGATCACATATAATAACATAATTGGTCGACCAGTGAATACAAGCTAATGTGATATTACTCATATAATGATCTTTCTCTTTTCTCGAATCTCTCAACTTTGATTCAATTTGCTTTTCCAGAGATGTCCTTTCAGATCGAATCTCTCATGATCTTTCAGTAACATTCCAAGATAGCAATCATCAAATCTAAGTTTTAAGAAGCAGACAAGAGTCTAAAGGGTACAATGTGAGATTGAAATAATCTCAAGGGTCTCACACAATATCAAGACTGAGATCTTTACTTGTATTACTCTCAATAGTCACAAATGTACACATGGTATGAAAACATGTGCTACGGTATTCTCTCATTTCCCATGGAGCGCATGTCTCATAAAATACCGTACAGATTATAGTTCAGACAAAACACAATGTCTAACTCATAACTGACATTAAGACAAGTAAGGTGAAACGAACTTATTCACCTTAGGTCATATCACAGAGAAAGTGACCTCAGAATGACATTACATAATTTTTAAGCTTGAGCTCTCTAGATTATCACTCAGATAATTAGCTTAAAAAATTTGTCTCATCTCCCATTAACACAAAGTAATGGAGGCGATTGCCCGTGTGAGAGGGCCAATCATTCACTTGTCTGACATACTTCTCATACTAACAAATAGTATATTTGTTTAAAACATGTATCAACATATTAACATGTAAGCATTGAATACAAACATCAATGAGTATTAACATTAGTAAACACTATTTGGGAAAAAATACATATCATAATATGTAAGCACATTAACATCTACGCAATCCCTGAGTTTTTACATGTCTAACAAAGACATCTCTAGGAACAGGCTTGGTCAATGGATCTGCTACCATTTCTTACGTAGAGATGTACTTCATGTTTACCTCTTCTCGTGCAAAATGTCTTTCACAAAGTTATATTTGGTATCTATATGTTTCGTTTTACAATGGAATTTTGGGTCTTTTGTGTAGGCTATCGCTGCTTCACTATCACAGTTAACTAATACTAGACCAGAAGCTTCATTTGACATACCCAAATGATCCAAGAACCTTTTCAACCACACAGCCTCTTGTAATGCTAATGAAAAGGCCACAAATTCAGCCTCCATTGTGGATAAGGCTATACAAGACTGTTTCTTGCTGCTCCATGAAATGGCACCATTGTTTAGCAAGAAAACAAAACCGGAGGTAGATTTTCTTTCATCTAAATCTCCTCCCCAGTCAGCATCAGTATAGCCTCTCAATTGTAGATCATTTCCTTGATAACACAATGAGTAATCAGCTGTCCCTTTCAGATACCTAAATATTCTTTTAACTACTTTCCAATGTGCTAGTCCTAGATTGGATTGGTATCTACTTACCATTCCAGCAGCGAAACAGATATCAGGTCTTGTACATAAAATTGCGTACATTAAACTTCCAACTGCATTTGCATAAGGAACTTTCTTCATTTGTTCCTTTTCCTGTGGAGTTTCAGGACACAATCTACGACTCAAAGCTTCAGTTTTCGTGATAGGAGTATCAATGGGTTTACAAGCCTGCATTTGAAAGCGTTCAAGAATTTTCTTTATATATGACTCATGTGAAAGAGATAATAAATTCTTTGAACGATTTCTTGAGATCTTAACCCCAAGATTATATGCAGCTTCACCCATATCTTTCATCTCGAAGTTAGATGATAATCATTCTTTAATGTGTTTTACAAACTCCTTATCATTTCCAGCTATAAGTATATCATCCACGTACAAAGATAAGATAATGAACTTATCTTTATCTCTCTTGGTGTACACATAATGATCCTCATCTATCATTGTGAAATCATTCGAAATGATTGTGTTGTGGAATCGTATATATTATTGTCTAGACGATTGCTTGAGACCATATATAGACTTTAAAAGTCTACATACTTTCTCATTTTCATTTTCTTTTATGAAACCTATTGGTTGTTCCATGTAGATTTCTTCATCAAGTTCTTCATTGAGAAAAGCAGTCTTTACATCCATTTGATGTAATTCTAGATCCATGCCTGCTACTATAGCCAGAATCAAGCGAATTGAGGTAAACCTTACAACGGGTGAAAAAGTCTATTCGTAGTCAATTCCTTCCTGTTTTATATACCCTTTTGCTACAAGTCGTGCTTTATATCTTTCGATATTGCCATCGGCATTAGGCTTTATTTTAAGAACCCATTTGTTCTTGATAGCTTTGCGTCCATTGGGTAGATCAACCAATTCCCAAACTTGGTTGGACCTCATTGACTCCATTTCGTCTTCCATTGCTTTCATCCATTTTTCCTTAGCAGGACACGGAAGAGCCTCTTTTATATTTCTAGGTTCTTCATCATCTTGAGGTAGAATCATAAAGGTTTCTCCTTCGATATCGAAACGACGTCGAGGAATGCCTATACGATTACTAGTGGTGGAACTGATTCCTCACTTTCGATATTATTCCCATTTGGATCATGCACATTGCTCCCACTTGGATTATGTACATCACTCCTACTCGGATCACGTAAATGAGACTCGTGTGAAACTAATTCATCATTTTGAGATTCATGTGAAACTGATTCATCATGTTTTCTCAAATTTCTCTCATCACTCCCACTTGAATTAGGTAAACCCGAGTGTTCACCAATAATGTGATCCATGTGATCTTGAGTTTCATATAGAGATAAATCTTGACCTATCTCTCCCTGCTTAGGAAAATCATTTTCTAAAAAAGTGATATCTCGTGATTCAAATTCTGTTACGCCTCCACTTTCATGTTCACCTATGCAAACATATCCTTTTGATTGTTCAGAATATCTTATGAAGATACTTTTTTTTCCTCTTGGGCCTAACTTTCCATGTTCGTGAGAACGCACATGAACATAGGCCGCACAACCCCAAGGTTTTAGAAAGTGAATATCTGGTTTACGACCTGTCCATAACTCATATGGTGTGGTGGACACAGATTTTGATGGCACTCGGTTAAGTACATATGTGGCAGTTAATAATGCATCACCCCAATAGGTTACAGGCAAATTTGCTTGTGCCATCATAGACCTAACCATTTCAAGAAGAGTTATATTTCTTCTTTCCACAACACCATTTTGTTGAGGAGTAGCAGGAGTAGTCAACTGACGACTAATTCCTTTTTCATCACATAATTCTCTGAACTGATCAGATAAGTACTCACGACCACGGTCAGTGCGTAGTGCTTTAATTTTCTTGTCTAATTGATTTTCTGTTAAATTCATAAATTTCTTGAAACATTCTAATACTTCGAATTTATGAGCAACCAAATAGACATAACCAAAGCGTGTAAAATCATCTATGAATGTGATGAAATAAGATGCTCCATGCCTTGCCCTGACATTCATTGGACCACAAATATCTGAATGAATTAATTGTAATGGAAATTCTGCTCTAGTCCCTTTTCCGAATGGTTTTCTCACAGTTTTTCCAGCCAAGCAATATTCACAGGTTGACAATTCTACATTCTCAATATTTCCCAGAAAGCCTTCATTGGCTAATCTGTTCATTCTTTGCTGGCCTATGTGGCCAAGTCTAGCATGCCATATAATTACATCACCATCATTATTGACAGTTGAAGTAACAAACGAAAAAATGGAATTGTGATTGAAACATTCAACATTCAATACAATAAAACCATAAAGAAAATAACCAGAACCATAGTGTATTGTACCTAAGTACCAATAAACACCAAATTTATGGAAGTTCAAATTAAAACCTAAATTAACCAAAACCAACACAGAAACTAAATTTCGACGAATTTATGGAGCAAACAATACATCATGTAGTAGTAAAGTTTTTCCTCCATGCATGACTAACTTGCATGTTCCTATGCCTTTGACTTCAACCCGTGAGTTGTTGCCAACATATATCCACTTCACCCAGGTGAAATTCGTCGAAATTCCACGAAGGCATCTCTATCCTTCGCTACATGGTCTGTGGCTCCTGAGTCTACAGTCCACAAAGGATAGATTCAGTTAGAAAGATTGAACTTGAAACACATATTTCATTTAAATATGCACGAAAGGTATTCACCTTTTTAGGCTTAGTGCAGTCACGAGCAAAATGACATTTCTTACCACAGTTAAAACATTTAACCTTTGCCATGTTTTTCTTTTGGTAGGACGTTTTCCTTTCCCATGTTGATTGGTTTTCTGTTTCTTTTCTGGTTTGGAAGAATTTTGTTCTTTTCCGAACTGGAACCCACCACCATGAAATTTTCTTTTCTTTTTGAAACCCCCAGGTTTTCTAGTTTCTGTCATATACACTTCAGTATTTGACTTAGCAGCCACAAGGCGGTCGCTTTCTAATTCAAGGTGACGTTTAGCATCATCAAAGGTTTTGATACTCTCATTGTGGGTCAAATGCATCTTCATATGCTCCCAGCTATTTGGAAGAGAACGAATGACCGCTTGGACTTTCTGTTCATCTGTAAGAACATGTCCAGTATCTGCCAGTTCAGTAATCATGTTTGACATTTGCCTCAAGTGTTTTGACATAGTGAACTCATGACATTTCTTGTATGTGTCAAACTTGATTGTCAGTGACCTGAGTTTGGTTATTGAGGTACTACCAAACTTTTCAACTAGTGTGGACCACATGTCCTTAGCCATGTCATATTTCCTGAACTCTTTCATTAGGTCATTATCCATACTGCTTAGCAACGTAATGCGGGTAATGGAATTCTTTTTCTTCCAGGCCTCATAAGCCTCTCGGTCTCGCCTGTGTTGGGTCGTATGCCCTGTTCAGGTTCATCCATGCTCATTTTCAAAGTTTCAAGAACCTCTTGTTCTTCTAGCACATATTGGATTTTCATGCTCCAAATTTCATAATTATCGCCATTCATTTTCTCACCCTTGTTGAGTTTAGCGATAATGTTCTTTGTTGCGGAAGCCATTAAAAAACACAAAGTTTCTACAGACATTCATGCACAATTGTTAATACTTTTATTTATTTTATCATGAAACGAATTATGTTTAATAAAATTCTTCAATGGGGTTGGAGTCAAAAGGCCACTATGTGTCCAATCATCATCCAATTACCCAATGTAAAAATATTATCAACATAATCAATCATGTAAAATCATTTTCTAAAAATTAGATAAATTCTTAGAACATCTTAATCATGCGACTATTTTACATGACAATCATTGATTTAATTACATAAATTAAATTCAACGTGAAACATTCATACATATAAATCAATATTTACATGCCGTAAAATAACACACAGAAACAACATGAAAGAAATTAATATCTTACAATAATAATTTTCCCAGTTGTAGAGTCCCAACTCATATATGTTTTTGGATACGAATCCTCAAACTGTTTGGGTAACTCGTAATTGATCTTGGACAACCATGGAAAACCTATAGCAAATTTAGGATCCTTACAACGTTTCAGGGACATCGAAGGAAAAATAGTATTATTTGCCTTATGCTGTAAATACTGAACCGCTAACCTCTCAATGGCTTTATTATAAGGAACATGTTTTTCCTCACGTTTTACTAATATCCAAATACGAGTAAGTTGTTTTTGTCATATCTTGGGGAGAGTGTTTCTCAGTAATCTGAATCTATTCGGCTGTCCTATCCAATTACCTGCCCAGATATACTCATGTAACATCTTATTGAAAGTGATGATATGCGGAATCATATCATCGCTTTCACTCATTCGATATTTATCCATTTCCATCAACATGTCTAATATCATCTCCTGGTCTGTGGGTGTCGTAATCACTTTTACAATTCTTCGAATAATCGTCATGATTTTTCTGCAACAATACAAGGAAAAATCAATACAATGAAACACAAAGTTACATTGACTAAAATAAACATCACAAAGATATTCATTTTCATAAACACAAAGTTTATGTGATAAAACAAATTTTATCGTGGCCGATTAAAACATTTTGCAAAAAGGATTAGACTTTTAACCATGACGGATCGGAATTACCGAAGCAAACCGATACAGACATGACCAACACGGGCCTCACAGATTTTACGCGCCATCCACGTGCCTCAGGAGTGGCTCAAGCGCCGCCACGCGTCGTCATGTGCCAGCCACGGGATCCCACTCGCCCTCACGCGGTCTCACATGCCGGCCAGCCTCCGCCAAGTTACACGCGCAGACGACATGTCGTCCGTGAGTTCTGTGGCTGTGTGACATGTCGGTCGTCATTTACAGGTAGAATCGACTTGCCGGTTTGGATGCTGTGGACGACATGTCATCCTTCTCGGTGTTAGCGTATGACTTGTCGTACAAAACTGGATGACATGTCGTCTGTGACTAAGGGACAAGTACGACTTGTCGTACGGTAAAAGCGGACGACTTGTCGTCCTCTTCTCTAAATAGCGAATGACATGTAGTTTGGGAACGCGGCAAACGTACTACATGTCGTACAGAATCCGGACGACTTGTCGTCCTCTTCTCTAAAGACCGGATGACATGTAGTACGGTTCTTCTGGGAGTATTTTTCTGGGTAAAAACATATTCAACTAGCCAACTTCTAGGGTCCATATCTTTCTCAATTTTAATCCAAATTAAGAAAATGATATACCAAATTGAAGATCTCATGACCTAGTTTTCAAAACATATTTGAACATGAGATTATCAATTTTCTACAGAGAGGTATTACGGCCCAAAATTGGAAGAAAATGATTTTTTAAAAAACAAAAACCAGAAGCATTTTCAACATTTTTCATGCATGTTCATGCAATTTTTGTGTAATCCAACTAGAATACATGCATTTAAGCCTCTGATACCAATGTTAGGAAACGTAATTCCTAATATATTTACATGTTTGTCCTCTTAGGATCTAACCATACATGTATTACTAGTCCTAGATTTATTTTTAAATGCTAATTGAAATAAATCTATACTAACCACAACACAATTGCATACCTTTTATGCTTGTAGAGACCTCTTAATCAAACTTAATTGATTACTTAACTCAATAAGCAAATGGTCTTATTTATAGGAGGGAAATCAAGTCACTATGTAATCACATGCATTGATTACTATTAATCACATTATTAGGATGCATAATGACATTTTCTAACCCTTCCAAAAATGTTACCATCATGGGTGTACCATATGTTCCCCATTTAACATTTTACTAATTGTTGTCACTTAACAACTCTTGTTGTTACTTAATTATTTGATTAACAACTCTTGTTGTTTACTTAATAATGAAATCATTACTAATTGTTGTTATTTAACAACACCACATAATTAACTTAATAATTTCCAACATGAAATTATTACTAATTGTTGTTATTTAACAACACCAAATAATTAACTTAATAATTTCTAACATGAAATTATTACTAATTGTTGTTATTTAACAACACCAAATAATTAACAACAATTAATTTCCAACACTTGGGCATTATATCGCCTCTTATTTAGACATAATCTTATATGGGACTGTTACAGTCCATTCTCTCAGTTTATCTTTACAAGAGGAGAAAATGAGAAAATAATTGCCTTAATTAGGTGCATGGAGCCAATATAAATGCACGGAGTGTATAATTGACAATTATAGTGGCCTTTTTTCTTTCAAAAGGCCATTTCCAATAATGGGAATTCAAAGTGATGTGTTTATTACTCTTGTATAACCCGCTTTATTTCGTCTCACACTTAATCTTCCCTCTTGTTTTCTCCCTACAACAGGGAACATCAAGACCAGCTCACTAACATGTCTTAGCTTGATGAGATTGGTTTCTATCCTGATGACTTGCAGAATCTCATCCACTTTCTCTCATATGTGTAAGTTTTCAACCTCCTTTTAGCTTCTTATCTTTCGTTGTAATTCAGTGTTCTATCACTTGATAGTAACAGCTTTTTCCACTTAATCCAGCTACCAAAGGAGTACCTCAGCAATCTCAATTGGTGAGTTTACATACCACTCTTAGTCTTCAGTTTTCTCAAATGTATAAAGTAAATTTGTCAGAATTGCCTTAATTCCTTTACCCCATGTGTTTCTCCAACTCACTTGTTACTTACTTTTTGTTCCCAGTTGCTCCCATATGCTATGTCCACCTTGCTGCAGCACAAATGGGACAGTTTATTAAGTTTAAGGATTCATCTGATACCAGAATTACCTCAGCCGGGAGCATCCCTGTTCCTGAGCTCCCTAGGCTTCATAAGAATGTCGAGAGTCCGATGTTCTTCTGTTGAGACACTGTTGATGGATTTTCGTAAATATGCAGCTAGTTTCATTCAATTGTTCTGATTGTAGATACTAAGGAAAGGTAGGGATGCATAAACGTGCAGGTGGCAACCTTTAGTTATCAAATATATAGTTGGAGAAACAGGTACAGAAATTAAGTTCTGGTTTAGTACTATATATTTTCGGATGCACATTACACTGCCAAGACTTATCTATTGAAGAGTTGACTATATCAGATTTTGACAAGTCTTTCCCGATCTAACTAGGAGTTTAGTTGGGATTATCATTTTTTTAATTTATTATTATTATTTTTGTTTTGGCAGGAAAGGCATTTTGTAATGGTCTAACTTGAGCTCTTCTTTACAATTTTGACAATCATTAAGCTGTATTATCTGTTGATAGTGATTTTCGGATCCGAGAAGAGCCAAAGTATGGAAAAGGGTAGTAAAGGGATTTCACTTACCAAGATGGGGGCCAAGATCTTTACAAGGATAAGAGTCCGGGCTCGGAGGTGTCTGACCCGACCAGTGGATCAGATTCTGCTACATTTGAAGACCGACCCGAGGAACAGGGAGAACCAGCCGATGCACAGTCACATACGCGCAAGGAAGGTGATCACTAAAAGATATAAGCTAGAATAAAATCATAACAGTTTAGACTGTTTTCGAGGGAAGCTATTTCTCAATATTTCTACATGAAAACAGGCACAGTGCAGGCTTGATCTTTTTAAAGAGAATGTGAGGGAAGTAAAGGCTTTTCTACCGACCCGACCTTCTGGTAGATGCAAGGAAGGGCTTCATTTGTTTCGACACACCAACCCGAGGGTATGGGTCGGGGATGCTGCCTTATACTCTTAGACGGCGGTTTGAGCTTCCCAAGGATTGATGAGAAAAGGGTAGGCCAGCGGCTGAGGGGATAGAAGAGAGCTCCAGGCTTATTGACTGACATACGCAACCTCGTGAGTGGTTGGAATATAAGTTGACACATGGGCATAGCGTGTAACCGTTATCAAGAATGGGCAATTTGATGAAGTTCAGATGACACAGAATAGTGGTGTCAGATGTCTGGGCTATTATTCGTAGGGTAATTGGGGAAGAGAGCCTGGGCAATAATGGCTTAGTAACGTGGCTGACGTCATAAGTTGGTGAAATAGTAGAATTTGACCTAGTATATAAAAGGGTTGAAGATTCATTATAAATGGTTGGCTAAAAAATTTTCACACATAATTTTTAAGAAAAGTGAGTAAAAAGCTTAAGTGTAAGCGAGAGATAGAGCATGTCGGTCAGACCTGAGCTCCTAATAAAGATTTTATTTCTTTTACACCATGGACGTAGGTCGGATCCATTCCGCCGAACCACATTAAATCATTTATTTTGTATGTGTGATTTCTCATTTTCCTATTAAGTTTATTTTTTATTCCCAACAAATCAAACAAATTCACAGTTGATGGAGGTTTATTCGATGAGTGATTTTCCCAAATCAACCCTGGGACAAAAAACAGCCGTCAACAGTTGGTGTCGTCTGTGGAGATCAGTATAAGAATGATCAAACACACTAAGACGATGGCAGGAGATGGAAACCACAGATCTTCAGAGACTTCGACAACGAAGTAGATGGAGAAAATGGAAGAGACCATACAGAATGAGAGGGAAGAAGCTTGGAAAGAAAGGGAAGCAACTCAAACCTTCATAAATGCCATGATGGAGAAGTTGAAAAGTTGGAAATGAAGGCGGGAGAAAATGAGGAAGTGGGCCTCAGGCAAAGAAAAGAGGAAATAGAAAGAGGAAAAGTGATCGAGGAGCGGAGGGAGACAGCGAAAATGGGAAGAGGAGTACCCATAGAATGAGATTTGTAGTCATTGGCGATGTCGTACCGGTGAGGGTGTTGTGGGAAGAAGGGGAAGGCAGACAAACTTCAGAATCTTCCAGAAACAACCGATGCTTCGTGAAGAGTGACATGGAACAAAACCCGAGGGAAAAGCAATAAGCTTTTAGTTACGGGAGATATCGTGCTCGGAGTGGAAGACGAGAGGAAACCCTGTTGGATAATATGACCCATAGCGTCACTATTTGCACAGATCATTGTGTTGTTGTAGCAAATTAATTATGTAACAAGGAAATTGCACTCTCGTCATTTGTGATTAGATCACCATAGATATATAAATGAAGAGAGGTCCCTATGATTAGTTCCTGGATTGAGATGATATGAGACAGTATCAGTCCACGAAGGATTAATCATTAAATATCCCTAGCCGTAGTATTATCGAGACTGGACATCGATAATGCGGAATAGGCTAGTATTGCACTTGTGCGCGTTGTGAGGGCACAACGGCATAGTTCTCATATATATAAGTATTGGATACTTGTGCAAGTGCGATAGGAGGTCGTGTTTCACCGATGGTACGGGAAACAGCTTCGCTCTGGATAGACCCTTCGGAATCCCATTGGTATTATGACTAGGTGTCTATGGGAGGCCGAAATCAAGGTAGGTGTGTATAGTCTTAACCTGAGACTTGCATCGCTAATACTTACGACAATCGGTAAACTTTGGTTTTGGTGGTTGGGGGATCTTAACTGGTTCTGTGTTCACCTCTTCTGGGTTTATCAGGAATCGTAGTGTATTGGATGTGATGTCGAGACGGAAGTATCACTCCAGTCATAGTGGAGATGATGTCACGCAGGATACGGTATTAGTGCTCTTAAGTGATGCGCATCCAATCGTGATATTATGACCAGGTCATGAATATCCGATTATAGAGACTAGTTACCAGACATCCGATATGTGTTTCGGACAGGGCAGACACTTATCCAGCCCCAGCCCTAGCACGTGACTATCCGATACTGGGCCGATATGCACAATACATTAGTATACTACGCTTGATACAGATCTTTGATATTCTTAATGGATATGTCCGGAGAATTGAGTAGACTTGGTGCTTTGCTAGGAGTCGACCTTATCTCGTAAATCGGTAGAACGTAGTACTTGGTACGTACGTGATTCGGATACTCCGACGACCGTATTTACTGTCAACTTATCCGGGGATCTCATGGGTCGCTTCCCGATAATCCACCGATGACGCACAACTCGCACTCTTGAATAATCTGGGATTATACAGAAGAGAGAGAAAAATTAATCTAGGATTAATTACGGAGATATTTTATCTAGGATAAAATATCGTCTAGAGAGAAATAACGATTAATTTGGAATTAATCGGTAAATTAATATATTCGATATATTAAACGAAATTAGATTTCGACGCGGAATTAAAATTAGATTTTAATTCGGGCAAACGAGTTAATTTAGAATTAATTCGTTAGCGACGTAAATAATAATTTCTCTAGGCGCAATTGTTTATTTAAATTCGATTTAATTAACGTCGCGACGTAAGTTCGGTATTTCGGAAATATCGAACCCGAACGCGTGAGTGCACGTGGGCCCACTTTCATTTGGAAACGTGTGGGGCCCACATGACACATGTCATATTATGCATTATTTAATTCTAATGCATTGCATGGAGATAGTGTACAATGCACTCAATGGTTTTGCATGGAAATTGAGTGTTTGACACTCTAAGCCATTGCATGATTTGTGTCATAAGATTATTATTAATTTAATAAATATTATGGCATAAATATAAATTGATTTTTTGTAACAAAAATCAATTAATCTCTCTCATTTCTTTCTCTTCTCTCACGCCCAAAAACAGAAAAAGCTCACTGGTTTTTGAAGCCATTTTGGCGTGAACAAGGGAAGCCAAGAGTGGGTTTTCATGATGAAAATTCAAGTGCTAGCACACTTACGAGTCTTGCGAAGGTGGTAGGGAGGTTCACCAATGAGCCGGGATCCGTTCGACGAAGCTCGGAGCTCCGTTTTCTCAGCTCAAAACCGAAATTTGGGGACAGTGGACTGTTACAGTGGCGTGAGCAAGGCAGTGCGTTTTTGGCATTCATTCGTCTCCAAATCGACTCAACCGATCGATGTGAGTATTCCGCTATCTCCATTGATGTATTCATGCATGATTTTCATTGCTTGTTTGATCTTGGGACCTTAGATTTTTACCAACAATGGCATCAAGAGCTAATGTTGCAAGCATGAAATTTGTAGGGTTTAAAATTTGGGTAAATGTTTGTTGAGCATGATTTGAACAAATTGATTGTTTAAGTATGCTTATAACATGTTTAATTGCATTTTGGTTGGACCAATTTGTTGAAAAATGATTTGGAATTATTTTCCCCAAATATTTGTCCTTGGCCGAATGGTTTGATGAATTTTGGATTCTTGGAATTTTGTGATTTTGATTCGTTTGATGAGTTAGAATCATTTAGGTTGATGTTAATTTGAATCGAATTGGATTGGATTTCGAATTGGACAAAAACCCCAAAATCTTTGAGTTGGCCGAATTGGATAATGCCCCTAATGTCTTGGTAAATTTTGATTTTGAACATTGGATGTATTGGAAATCAAATTGGATGATGATTTAATGTCGATTGCGGATTAATTGGATTGAAACCGAATTTGACATGAAATCACTCCCTTGGCCGAGACCTTTAAGCATGTAGATGGGTTTGATTTTTCAATTTATGTGTTGGACATGTGATAATGAATCAAGCATGATTAATTGGACTAATATGGTGTTTTAGAAATGTTGATTTAGTTGATTGATCATGTAATACACTTTGGTAATTAAATTGGGAAAATTGGATTTTTGAATTTAATTATTTTGGCCTAATTTTGGAAATTGGATTTAAATGTTGTATTTGGACCTATTGGGCTTGATTTATCAAGTTTGGTTTAGGCCAAATGGATTGGATCCAATTGGGCCCAAAACCTTAACCATAAAGCCCAAATTCGACTTAATGAACCTTTAAAGTTCAATTGGGCCTAATGGGCCAAGATTGATTTATGGCTTATGGGGTAAATCCCGGATTGGACCTTTGGTTATCGGTTGACCCGAGTTGACCAAAAGTCCACGCCTTAAGAAATCAATCAAAAGCCCATTGGACTTTAATTGAATTGACGTTGGACGTTAATCGGTCTTTGAGACGCGTTACGATTAAATTTGGAATTTAAATCGTAAAAGGTTTATTAAATAAAAGTGTAATATTTAATTTGGAATTGAATAGTGAATTAGTATTAAATACATGTTAAATTAGATTTAATGATGTAGTTTAATTTAATTCATGAATTCGTACTTTAAGTACTTATTCGCAAAAACGAGTTTGACTCGAACAAAATCAAATCGTTGTTTGAACATTGGATGATCACTTAATTATCAGATTAATTAATTGATTAGATTGATTGATAGCATGCTTATGTGTGTGAATACATGGTTGTGTTGAATGAATAATATATCGGATGGATATTAGATGGGTGGGCAATTTTAGAAATTGTTGTAATAAATTCGATTTATTAAATTGGACCTGCGTGTCCAGCCTTATCACCTTCTTTCTCTTTGTATTCTCTTCTCACCTATTCCCCTCTATATATATGAGGTTTCTTTAGAAGTGTAGTGTAACGGGTAGAAGTAGTACAAGTAGTACTTGAGTGAGAAGGGAGAGATTTGATCTAGGATCAATGTGTAAAGTATCCATCCGCATATCGTTATTATTTTATTTCATACTCGCTTTATTATGTATTTAGAATGCATGTTTAAGGGTGTATGATGATGAGACCTAACAAAGATAATTAAATTGGTAGCCAATTTGCACGCGAAAATCCCTCAATCTATATTAAGCAAATATCCTTCCATTGAATGATTCTTGTTCAAGATCCGAAGTTGGCATTGGTTTTTATTGGCCAAAGTCAAGACCTTTGTCAATCAAGGATGTACTTGAATCATGAGAGTTTTGTTGCATATCGGTGTCTTGTCCAAATCGTGATTTTTATTGGCCAAAGTCAAGATCACTTTTTGTCCAATGACATTGATTACGAAACTTTCCTCGTCAATGGGTTCCCGCTTAACTGGAATCATTAGGTTGTTTTTGGCCAAAGCCAGGCCTAGATGATTCGGAGGATAGGGTTAGGAAAATGTAATGGATACATTGACATATACATATGTTTTGGACTTGGATGTCCACCTAACCGGATCTAGGAATTGGATGAGATCCAATTGATCATAGAGATCTACCTAAGTTAAATAGCATACAGCTTTTATTGGCCAAAGTCAGGTTGTGTGTTATTTAACGGGATCCTAGCCCACTAGGAAACGCGGTTTCCCGAGTACTCCACAGAGGGTTAGAGGCTCGACGAAAAATAGTGGGAGGCAAGTATTGAATTTGCAACATTCGTTCAATTACTCGCTAAACACGCTCATTTATATTTTTCTCGTCACATTAATCAAAAGTATTAGTTGGACTAATATTTTATGTTGTTTTAAAAATATATATAGTTGGACTATATACAAACTTATTCAATATATAGTTGATTTTATAATTGGATTATAGTAATCAATATAATTGAATTAAAATGATAGTTGATTTTATAATTGGATTATAGTAATCAATATTAAATTATAGTTGATTAAATAATTGGATTATTGTAATCATTATAATAAATAGTACCTTATTAAAATGATGATGAATAGTTGGACTATTAAAATCAAGAATTTAAAAAGTTAAATATTTAAAATATATAATCCTTGGATTAAATGTTTTAAATGATTTAATTTTCAATTGGGAATTAATAATAGGTTAATTTATTTGATAAAATAACTTATTATTACTAAGCCCATAATTAAGCAAATAGTAGAGCATAAGTCTTTGGAAGATTTATGTGATGATGACTTTAGTGCTTAATTAATATACTTACAATAAATCTATCTTTAGATTTAAAAGTATTAAAATTGCAATTAATAATTCTTGAGAATTAATTGACTATTCTAGTGGAGAAAAGTCAAAGTTTGCAATTGGGCATGTAGCACAAGGTGCATATCATTTCGATATTCTAAAACCAAGGCTTGGCCAAAGGTTTGTGAAATATTGAAAAGATAATTGACATATCCCAAAGTGACTACCATTTGGATATGGAAGACACGAAGGAATTAAAGAAGGGCGAGGCTCTAACTTTAAAAATATTTGTCAAAGTTATGTTTACTACTAGTATTGAAATTGGATTTTAAATACTTAGTGTGGTACATAATACATATATGTATTGACGTTCAGAATCCGCTGTGAGCTGGATACTGGCTTCAAGCCGAGATTTCTCTGCGAATTGGAAACGGGACGAAAGTCGCTGTTTCGACCGTAGATACCTAAATTTAGGAACTACCCTTTGGGTATGTACTTAAATTAGGAAATGTTATAATGTAACTAGTTTGACTAGAGACATTATCTCTATATCAGTGTTTAATCCGATGCGGATAAAACCTTTATATTCTAGAACACTAAGTGTTTTATTATATAAAGTTGATACTGAGATAAAATACATTAGATGTAAATAACAGAATTTATATTTTGAATATAATAAAATCTCAAACATATAAAATGACAAATAAATAGCTCAAATTGATTTGATCAATGGAGACTTATTTGTGGCATTGTTGTCTAGGACACAATTAAACAAGACTCGTATATCCACACTTTTGAAGAGTGGATACTAGGACTGATTTGACTATTCAAATAAGGTCTACGAATCTAGTTTATTAGGTTAAATACCTAAAATACTATTTACTTGGTAATAGTAAAAGTGCCACCGATCTGTTAGCCCTATTCATGGTGAAGTAAGTGGGCCCATATCTAGCTGGGCTAGATATGAACATGAATATTTCGTGACCTTAACGGATACAGCATCACGTTGTGGTTATGTGTTTCTTTTGAAGAACACAGATCGGAAACTTTTGAAGTTTCGACACGAAGAAAACAAACAGATCGGCTATAGTGTTATTCCGCCACGGTAAGACCGAAATGGAAAATACTTAAGCAGTAAGTTTCACATATAAATGAAAGAGTACGGTGTTCTTTCATGTGAGGACTCCTCCCGAGACACGTCAGTTAGATGGTATGTCCGAACTAAAACCGAATTTTTGTTGGACATGATAAGGTTTATCACGAGTCGCTCTGAGCTACTATTTCCTTCAACAGGATATGTATTAACAGTGCAAAACTTATTTAGAATAAGGTTCCATATAAATCTGTTTGACAGATATCATATAGGATATGAACAGGGAAGAAACGAGGTTTCTCATTCCTGATAATTTGGGTATGCCAGGCAGCGTTTGGATGATACCAAACTAAGAACCCAAATTGGATAAGTGCCAATATAGGTTATCCTAAGGAAACCTTAAGTATAGTACTTGTAAATCTCACATGAGAACAACGTGATTGTTGCTCACCATGCGGTTTTTCCTGAGAGGAATACCGATATGCAGTGGTCAGTGGGAGGATATGATACTCGATGAAAATCGGAGTAATACTGTTCAAGGCACGAAGTCCTTAATGGACACGAATAGTTCATCTATGATGAAACTATACCATTAATCTTCAAATACACAAGAACTTCGTAAATCGGATAGAGTCAGAAAACAACCTAGGGTATGGGTTTCTGATCTCACCCCATAATGATGTCAATCTTATGGAGGTGTACCATCCGACTACGTTTTGAGGAAGTGATACGAGGTATCGACTCCCTGTCATGGCAAATTGCCATGAATCCGAAATGGATTCCATGTATACAACTATTTGGGATACTAGTTGTTGTACCACAAGGCATTGTGCCTATGGTACATTTAACGTCTTCAAGGAAGACATACATGGATGGCAACATACCACGTACAAAGCTAGGCTTTTGACGGAAAGGTATCGTTATCAACATTGTGTTAATAACGGTTCAACCTTTTACCTGTTGCCATGGTAAATCCATTTTGAAAATGCTTGAAAATAACTATATATTTCATTTATGAAATATGTCAGTTATAAATCAAAATCGCTTTCCTGAAAAGGAAACCTTTTGGAGGATGTTTACAACATCCTGACGATTTTATATAACCGACAAACAAGGTTTGCGGGTTATTCGATCCATGTTTGGACCAATGCAAGCATAAGGTTCTTGGAACTGACTTTTTGAAATAATCATAATGGTTTATGATTTGACTCAAAACGAAATATTTCTTGTGTATATAAGGAGGTTAGTGGGAGAGCGCACTGACAGTGAAATTCCCATATTCCCATATAGCTATTGGTGAAAGCTTGGCTTTCATAAATATTCTTTCATAGAAATTCTCCGTAGAATTCTGGGGAGTAACAACCTTTATTCAAGGAATAAAGATCTACTGGGATAGATTTGGAGTTTGTTAACACTCTCTGGGAAATTGTACATTTAAAATGTACTTGTATTGGTATCTCATACGCTTCGAGCATATGGAGTCACAATCGGGTCAATCCAAGTGATAGTCACTGGATTGAAGTTAAGAACATCTGTTAGTATCTCTGAGAACTAAAGATGCTGTCTTAAACTATGGAGAATGAGAACTTGAAGTGACTGGGATCACCACTGCAAGTTTCCAAACAATTAAATACTGCGGTACTATAAAGTTTGAATAACGGGACAGTGAGCTGGAAATCTTCCAAGCAAGATAACTGTTGCCGAATAAACAACAAATGTGGATTATTGCTGCAGCTGAGGCGGCAATAGAAGCCATTTGGATCAAAAATAAATCTAATTAGATTAGATATAGTTCTGTTAGCAGCTGAGCTAGGCGTCAGCACAAGCTAAGGAATTAAAGGTCTCATCGATGATCCAGATATATACTTCTATATCATCTGATTCGTTCGGATCATACATCGTGGCGATGTGATGATCGTATAAATCGCGTCAAACAATAATTATGCAAATCCGCTGACGAAAACCTTTCCTCAGCAATTTGAGCGAACCTTACATAGTTCGGGTGTAGGACACTTGAGTGACTGGCTATGTGCCAAGTGGGAGATTGTTGGATAATATGACCCATAGCGTCACTATTTGCACAGATCATTGTGTTGTTGTAGCAAATTAATTATGTAACAAGGAAATTGCACTCTCGTCATTTGTGATTAGATCACCATAGATATATCAATGAAGAGAGGTCCCTATGATTAGTTCCTGGATTGAGATGATATGAGACAGTATCAGTCCACGAAGGATTAATCATTAAATATCCCTAGCCGTAGTATTATCGAGACTGGACATCGATAATGCGGAATAGGCTAGTATTGCACTTGTGCGCGTTGTGAGGGCACAACGGCATAGTTCTCATATATATAAGTATTGGATACTTGTGCAAGTGCGATAGAAGGTCGTGTTTCACCGATGGTACGGGAAACAGCTTCGCTCTGGATAGACCCTTCGGAATCCCATTGGTATTATGACTAGGTGTCTATGGGAGGCCGAAATCAAGGTAGGTGTGTATAGTCTTAACCTGAGACTTGCATCGCTAATACTTACGACAATCGGTAAACTTTGGTTTTGGTGGTTGGGGGATCTTAACTGGTTCTGTGTTCACTCTTCTGGGTTTATCAGGAATCGTAGTGTATTGGATGTGATGTCGAGACGGAAGTATCACTCCAGTCATAGTAGAGATGATGTCACGCAGGATACGGTATTAGTGCTCTTAAGTGATGCGCATCCAATCGTGATATTATGACCAGGTCATGAATATCCGATTATAGAGACTAGTACCAGACATCCGATATGTGTTTCGGACAGGGCAGACACTTATCCAGCCCCAGCCCTAGCACATGACTATCCGATACTGGGCCGATATGCACAATACATTAGTATACTACGCTTGATACAGATCTTTGATATTCTTAATGGATATGTCCGGAGAATTGAGTAGACTTGGTGCTTTGCTAGGAGTCGACCTTGTCTCGTAAATCGGTAGAACGTAGTACTTGGTACGTACGTGATTCGGATACTCCGACGACCGTAGTTTACTGTCAATTATCCGGGGATCTCATGGGTCGCTTCCCGATAATCCACCGATGACGCACAACTCGCACTCTTGAATAATCTGGGATTATACAGAAGAGAGAGAAAAATTAATCTAGGATTAATTACGGAGATATTTTATCTAGGATAAAATATCGTCTAGAGAGAAATAACGATTAATTTGGAATTAATCGGTAAATTAATATATTTGATATATTAAACGAAATTAGATTTCGACGCGGAATTAAAATTAGATTTTAATTCGGGCAAACGAGTTAATTTAGAATTAATTTGTTAGCGACGTAAATAATAATTTCGCTAGGCGCAATTATTTATTTAAATTCGATTTAATTAACGTCGCGATGTAAGTTCGGTATTTCAGAAATATCGAACCCGAACGCGTGTGCACGTGGGCCCACTTTCATTTGGAAACGTGTGGGGCCCACATGACACATGTCATATTATGCATTATTTAATTCTAATGCATTGCATGGAGATAGTGTACAATGCACTCAATGGTTTTGCATGGAAATTGAGTGTTTGACACTCTAAGCCATTGCATGATTTGTGTCATAAGATTATTATTAATTTAATAAATATTATGGCATAAATATAATTGATTTTTTGTAACAAAAATCAATTAATCTCTCTCATTTCTTTCTCTTCTCTCACGCCCAAAAACAGAAAAAACTCACTGGTTTTTGAAGCCATTTTGGCGTGAACAAGGGAAGCCAAGAGTGGGTTTTCATGGTGAAAATTCAAGTGCTAGCACACTTACGAGTCTTGCGAAGGTGGTAGGGAGGTTCACCCATGAGCCGGGATCCGTTCGACGAAGCTCGGAGCTCCGTTTTCTCAGCTCAAAACCGAAATTTGGGGACAGTGGACTGTTGCAGTGGCGTGAGCAAGACAGTGCGTTTTTGGCCTTCATTCGTCTCCAAATCGACTCAACCGATCGATGTGAGTATTCCGCTATCTCCATTGATGTATTCATGAATGATTTTCATTGCTTGTTTGATCTTGGGACCTTAGATTTTTACCAACAAACCCATGTACGTGAGCATGTCAGCTCAGAAAACCAAATAAGGGGTTGGTTTTGAAATGAGATGAAAAAGTGGGAAGAAAGTATGAAAGGGAGAGTAGGGAGTGACCAGGACGTGGAGGCAGCGTCCCTTTTCAAGAAGGAAGTTATGACAATAGAGTTTCCAAAAAGATTCACCATGCCTCTGTAGATGTTTACAAAGGAATCACATATCCCAAGTCACATGTTGAGAAGTTTGTTCTGCTGATGGAGATTCAAGGAATGGTTGGAGAGTCCATCTTCAATGTATTCTCTTTAACCTTGGATGGGTCAGCCAGCCTATGGTTCAGGAACTTGACCCCAGGGAGTATCAGCAGATTCGCGTAGTTGAGGAAATCCTTTGTGCGGCCCTTCACAGGAGTGTGTGTACCTAGGAAGACGGTGGGGTCATTAAGGATGATGAAGCAAAAGGATGACAACCCTTAAAACGTATTATTGACAGATATCATAGCTTGGTGTTAGAGGTCGGGGCGTATGAGTCCCCGAAGGTTTTAGAAAATTTTAAAATTTTCTCAAGGTCGAAAAATTATGGTCTCATCTGAGGATCCAGGAGATACCGGACTATGCTGCGACCTTGGAATAAGCGAGGAAGTTTGTGCTAATGAAGGAGGAGGATGAGAAGATCGCCCGAGGATATGGTACTTTGAGGATGAAGATGCCCAGGTCGGAGAATTAGCGTGATATGAGTGGGGACCAGATGGGACCAGCCCCGAAGCAGAAGGAATTCAAGTCAATGGCTTAGGGAAATCTCATGCATGAGAGAAGGCCACCGATCAAGGTCTCCTATGTTGTTGGAGGTTTGGCGTACACCATATTGAATATACCACTGGCCCAAATAATTCGGGAAATGCAAGATAATGGCCTGCTGACCGAGCCCGATCTGAGGAGGTTTTCAATTGAGAAGAGAGACATAGGGCATATTGCGCACATCACAATGTAAATGGGCATGCCATAGAAATATGCATAGACCTAAAGGAGCAGGTCAAAGACCTGGTAAAAAATGGCTGCCTGAAGGAGTGCATAGACCAGGAAGCCACGAAGGTCAGACAGGGGAAGGAGAAGAGGCCGATGTTCATAATAACAGGAGGGAGGACATTGGCTGGAGATTCAAATCGGCCTAGAAATAACTATTTTCGGATTAGGGGTCAGGAGGTGCTGGCAACAAAAAAGGCCCCGAGGATGCAGAAATTTCAACATGTTCCCATCATGTTCGACGGAGAAGATGCTCGAGGAGTGAGCTACTCCTACGGCGATGCACTAATAATCAAAGCCAATATTGGTGGGGCCGAGATAGATAGAATATTGGTGGATCCTGGGAGCGCAATAGATAACATCTCCAATGAAGCCTTGGATGGCTTGGGTGTGGAGTACACCATTTTAATCCAGGACACGACACCGTTATATAGGTTTAAGGGAGCGACTATCATCCTATTAGCTCGAGTACAACTAACAATGACTATTGGAACAGCCTCATACCCGGATCATTATGATGGATTTCACGATGGTAGATTACTTGAGTAGCTAACAAGTAATAGTGGGAAGGGCTTTCATGATGAAATCCAAGGCAGCTATGTCATACTATTACCTAAAGTTGAAGTTTCCAACTCGGGAGGGAGTTGGAGTAGTTTGCGGAAGCTAGAAGGTGGCTAGGAGTTGCATCACTGCCGTTTATAGGGAAACATTATGTATTGAACAAGTAGGGGCAAAGAGGAAAGAGAGGGAATGAGAAGCTGCAGAGTTAGAGTCGGCTGATCCTCAACCCGAGGATCCCGCCCAGTTGGGGGCGGGGAAGAGTTGGAGCTGGTGGAGCTTTTCAGCATTGGGAAAATAATAAAGGTCAGGACAGGATTAGAACCAAGCTTGAAGAGGCAGTTGTTAGGTTTTCTGAAGAAATATGCAGACGTCTTCTCATGGGGACACGTGGATATGCCCGAGATTTACCCTAAGTTCATCAGTCATCGCTTAGCAGTTGATCGAGCTCACAGGCCGGTGTAGCAAAAGAGGATGATCTTCAACCAAGAACGATACGGGGCGATTTGGGTAGAGGTTGAAAAGTTTCTAAAATCCAAATTTATCAGGGAGGTTAAGTACCCAGAGTGGGTATCCAATATAGTCTTTGTTAAAAAGGCTAATGGGAAGTGGAGGATGTGCGTGGATTTCTCCTACCGGAACAAAGCTTGCTCGAAGGATAACTTTCCATTCTCGAATGTTAACCAGCTGGTGGACTCTACGACTTGTCATAGACTGCTTAGTTTCATGGATGCTTTCTCGGGGTACCACCAGGTCAGGATACATGCCAAAGATAAAGAAAAAACAACCTTCATTACTGACCAAGGGCCATACTGTTATAAGGTGATGTCTTTCGGATTGAAGAATGCAGGGCTACATATCATAGGTTGGTGAACAAGGTCTCCAGGCCGCTCATTGGCAAGACAATGCAGGTCTATGTCGATGACATGATCACAATGACGGAGAAGCTCAATGACCACCTTGATGACCTCAGAGGGACGTTTGAGCTATTGAGGAAACACAATATGAGGCTAAATCCAGATAAGTGCGCCTTCGGTGTATCTTCGGGAAAGTTTTTGGGTACATGGTCAGTGCACGAGGCATAGAAGCAACCAACAGAAATTCAAGGCAGTAGTGGATTTAAAACCCCCGATGATGATCAAAGAAGTGCAGCGTTTAACAGATCAGGTGGCGGCACTAAACCCGTTCATCTCTAAGGCCACTGACAATTGTCACATCTTCTTCCAACTGATTAAGAAGGCCAATAAAGAAGTCAGCTAGACAACTGAATGCGAGGATGCATTCCAAAAACTCAAGGAATACCTGGCTCAACCTCCATTGCTTGTAAAACCGACCCAGGTGAGATATTGTTCTTGTACTTAGTTGTTTCTGAGTATACTGTGAGTTCGGTATTAGTGCATGAAGTAGACAAAATTCAAAATTCAGTTTACTATACTAGTAAGGCCGTGTTGGATGCTGAAAAATGATACCCGACCCATGAACTGGTGGCTTTGTCTCCGGTCACCTCAGCAAGGAATTTACGACCCTATTTCCAAGCCCACCCCATTGGGGCATATACCGACTACCCATTAAGGCAGATCTTGCTTAATCTGGAGACCTCAGGTCTTCTAGTGAAGTGGTCCGTGGAACTCAGCAAGTATGATACATAATACCTACCTATGGTATCAATCAAGGGGAAAGCATTTGTAGATTTTGTCGCAGAATTCACCGGCCCTTAGGTTATAATAGTGGGAGAAGCGATGTGGGAGCTATTTTTTTATGGTTCAGTCAGCTCACATGGGTGTGGTGTCAGGATAATCCTCAGAAGTAACGAATGAGAGGAATTGAGCTACGCCCTGAGATTCACCTTAAAAGCTACAAATAATGAGGCAAAATATAAAGCAATTCTAGCAAGAGTGAGACTTTGAGTGGCAATTAGAGTAAGGGATGTGGTGGTAAAAAGTGATTCCCAGCTGACCGTTCAACAGTTGAATGGTGAATTCCAGGCAAATGAGCCAAATATGACAGCCTATCAGGCCGAGGTGAAGAAGCTAGCTGAAGGAATGTGGAATGTAGTGTTCGAGAAGGTTGGGTGGGAAAACAACCAACAAGAAGATTCGTTAGCCCGGCTTGCATCATCCATCAAGTCGAATATTTTCCGGACCATTTCATTGGGAAACTTACAATCAAGAAGTGTTGGGATGCCAGATGTAATGGACGAAGATTTCGAACGGTGGGCAACTTGGATGGATCCAATCAAGAAATACTTGGAGACGAGAGATGTGCCGAAAGAGAAGAAGGAGGCAAAGAAGCTGAAATATCGAAATGTGAGATTTTGTTTGAAAGACGGGGTCATTTATCGGAGGGGGTACACGAATCTGTACTTAATGTGTGTTGGACTTGAGGAGGTAGATTATGTACTTAGAGGGATTCACGAGGGATATTATGGAAGCCACTGGGGAGGTCGGTCAATCACTCGCAATGTGCTAAGGTAAGGTTTCTTCTGGCCAATGATGCATCAGGACGGGGCCAGAGTCGCTTGGGTTTGTGATGGGTGCTAGAGGAATGCCAACATACCTCACCTGCCCCCCGAGAAGCTGACCGTACTATCAAGTCCTTGGCCGTTTACCCAATGAGGGGTAGATATCATCGGGCCGATGCCCATAAGTCAGGGTCAAACCAAGTTCGCCATTGTTGCAATCGATTACTTCACCAAGTGGGTGGAAGCTGAACCGTTGCCCACGATAACGAAGAAGAAGGCAACAGATTTTGTCATGAAAAATATTATGTGTCGGTTCGAGAGCCCCTGGGCTATCATTACGGATAATGGGAAGCAATTCGATAGTAAAGGCTTCGGAAAGCTTTGTGAGGACCTCCAAATTGCATTGAGATTTGCATCGCCTGCTCATCCAAAGTCAAATGGGCAAGTAGAAGCAACGAATAAAACCATCAATAGCAACTTGAAGGCAATGCTCGGGTCCTGTAAGGGTCTGTGGGTCGAAGATCTACCGGAAGTCTTGTGGGCATATCGGACGACCTACAAGGACTCCACGGAGGAAAACCCCTTCTCTTTGGCTTATAGATGTGAAGCGGTCAACCCGGCAGAGATCGAGGCAACGACCCATCGGGTGCAGTATTTTGAGGAAAGGCAAAATGAAGAACTTATCAAGCACCACTTTGACTTGATAAAAGAGAAAATGGAGAAATCGGCGATCAAGATAGCGGTGTACCAACAAAGGATGACATGTTTCTACAATAAGAAGGTTCAAGCATGATCTTTCCTCCCTAAAGATTTAGTCCTGAGACGAGTTACTTTAAATACTAGGAGGCCCAAGAAGGGTTTATTGGGTGCCAAATGGGAAAGACCGTATAGAGTAATCGAAATCATCAGGTCGGGTGCCTATCTATTGTAGCAGCTAGACGGAACCCGACTCAAAAAGCCCTGGAATGCTAGGATGCAAAGAAGATATTTTCAAATAGACTCTCTCTTAAAATGACCCTCGAAGAGTTATAAGAAGGGCAGTAGATCCTCTGAATATGAATAAGGTTTTCCATTTTTAAATAAAAACTTATTCATTATTCTTGTTTATTATTTGAACGGGAATGCCATGTTTAATATTCTTATGAAATACTCGTGATCGGAATGCATGAAGGGATGCAAGGCATGTGGGAATCACGTGCACCCCTGCGGCACGCCAATCCCAAGTTTCATTATCAAACCCCCGGGCTGGAACGTTATTACCCATTGACTTGCATCTTCGAGAAACTTTAGTGTAAAGACCTGTGTAGCGTTTGGTGCCTCGGGTATCCATAGCACGCTCGGCGAATGAGTCGACATGGCGTTTGGTACCTCAAAGTACTCATAGCACGTATGGATGGCTAGTTGCTTCGGTACTGAGGTACCTCTGGGTTTGCATAACATGGGGAAGGATAATTTCCCCATGGCATTTGCCACCCAATATTGGAGGTGCATAGAATAGGGAGGGCCCATGAGCCTCTGTGGCGTTTGTATCCTCGCGAGGTGCATAACACGGGGAAGGCAAGAGAGCCTTTGTGGCATTTGTAGCCTCAAGGTATGCCTAGCACGGGGAGGTAGAATGCCCATGTGGCATTGGCCATCCCGGTTCGGAACTGTAGGAGCATAGCACAGGGAAAGCCTGAGGGTTTCTGTGGCATTTGCAGACTCGGGGCTTGCCTAGCATGGGAAAAATCTCATGGTGTTAGCCACCCCCTCAATCCGTAGCCCGGTTCTCTGGGATGTTGGACTATAAGATTTAAGATTGTTGTTTTGGGCGGTATGGGGCATGATGCTGCCTCATACTCCATTGTTTTTTTCTATTGTGTCTATACGGGGTATGTGATATGTCACCCATATGGTATTTGTCTCATTTTTGTTTTCATTTTTGTTTTGATGGATGGCTTGGTATGAGACGCCATTCACCAGTCTCCATAGAGCACCGGGGGTCGAATATCTTCCCTCACGGTTAAGTCTCGGTGTTATTTGATGGTTCGAGGCTACATTCATGCCACTAAGGCCATATAGTTTATTTGATGGCTCGGGGTCGGGTTATTTCTCATCGAGGTCTTATCGTGCTTGTTGGCATGGAGTCAGAGATTCTCCATCATGGCCAAGTTTTGATGGCATAAAAAGGGAGCAGTCCCTTTTGGCCAAGTATTGATTTTGGCTCGGGGTCGAGTTACATCCCACCGTGACCTCATTGTGATCATTGGCATGGGGTCAGAGATTCTCCCTTATGGCCAAGTGTTGAGTGGCATATGGAGGGAGTATTCCCTTGTAGCCAAGTATTTGTTATGGCTCGGGGTCAGATTACATCTCATCAAGGCCTTGGTATGATTTGCTTGCATGGGGTTAGAGTTTCTCCCCCATGGCTAAGTGTTGATGGCACAAGGAGGGAACATTCCCTTGTTGCCAGTTTAAATGATGGCTCGGGGCTGCATTCGTTCCACCGAGACCATGTTGGTAGCATAAGGAGGTAACATTCCCTTGTGGCCAAGTTTCTACACTGGCTCGGGGTCGGGTTACGTCCCACTGAGGCCTTGATACGATTTGTTGGCATTAGATTGGAGTTTCTCCCTCATGGCCAAGTGTTGGTGGCATGAGTATATGAGAAGATAGGGAAAATATCATTTTATTTGAAAATGTATTAAACATGTTAAGTAGAGGTGTTCCAAGAGTGGATTTATTTGAGGTTATGGCATCAGAATTTGTTAGTGGCATGATCCTTTAGAGAAATTAATGGGATTAATTTTGTTGAAAATGGTTAAGTATGGAAAGTTGATGCCACATCTCGGGTCTTTGTTCAGTGTGCAATTCAAAAAAAAAAAAAGATGTGCAAATGTGAATTTCAAACATTCATTCATTAAGTTAAAGAGCTTTTACAAAGAGCACCATCAGGGTCACCCATACAAAATACAACAAAAAAAGAGGAGTAATCTGTTAAGCAACAAGGGCATCGGGCTCGACAGCAGCAACATGGGCATCGGGCTCGGCAGCAGCAACAAGGGCATCGAGCTCAGTAGCAGCAGTAGGGGCATCGGGCTCAGCAACAGAAGCAGGGCCAAGGTCTTCTTGAGGAGGAAGCACTATGGACACTGGCACAAGATCTTGAACGAACTCGGGGTTTGCAAATATTTGGAATAAGGCATATTCCTGGGTTATCTCCCCCTTACACAACCTTACGAGGGTGCATACCATCCCCAAGTCCATGTCGGGTTGGAGCATGCATCTCAAATATTTGCACACACTCTTCCAACCCTTCAGTCTTAGCCTCCACTTTGACAACCTCCAACTGGCCAAGCTCATCGGCCTCCATCCTCCTCATATCTTCCAGAGCCTTCTCAAGCTACTTTGATTTCTCTCCATCTTTGGCCTCGGCCGAGGTAATCCGCCATTATAAGGACTTGACTCCATTAGTTTTCCAGGTCAACTTGGCCCCGACAGCGTCCCTCTCTTTCTTGGTGATTACTGAAGCCTGCGGAGGGAATCTGTTTCAGATTTTGCATCAGCCTCAGATTTTTTGAGGCTCAGAATCCTTTGCACCTGACCCCCCTCAGATAGAATGCTTGTCAGCAAATCTTTGTTTGTGCCTAAAATGTAGCCCAGCTGCAGCGATTATCAAATGAGGTTAAATACGGTTAAGTAAAGAGAACGCCAGTTGTGAAAGGGAAGCTCGATTACCTCAACATGGAGCCGACAAGTGTTGTTAATGATTTCCTCGAGCGAGATATCCTTCTAAGATTGGGCCCGCTCTAGAGTCACGATCTCGACCATATAATTGAATGCCAGGAGGATGTGAGCCACTTTGTCCCTCACCCCCTTGGGAAAGTTGTCTATCCCGAGTAGTGGGGCGTTATCCCCGGTCAGAGGAGGGACCACCAAGGATTTGCCCTTATGAGCTGCAGTTTTCTTACTCGGAGCCACCTCGGGCTCGTCGCTTCCGATCAGATGGCGATATTTGTTGGTTGGTCAGGAGGGAGCAGTGGGAGTTTGGACTGTAAAGGCCGGGACAATGGCGATTTGCGAGGCCCTGGAGGACCCGGATGGCATGGCATCTGAGTGCGTGGACTTTCGCCTAACCTCTGGCGAGATTTGGGTAGTCACACGAGGTCGGGCACTGCTTGACCCGCCCCATGAGGCCCGCAACAGTTCTCCAGCGTGTTGCATGTGTGTTTTTGAACTTGACATTCCTGCAAAGAAGAAGATAGTTAGTATATAAGAATGTGCAATTTAACGAAGTTCAGATGACATAGAATAGCGGTGTCGGACGACTAAGCTATTATTCGTAGGGTAATTGGGGAAAAGAGCCTAGGCAATAATGGCTTAGCAACGTGACTGATGTATAAGTTGGCGAAATAGTAGAATTTGATCTATTATATAAAGAGGTTGAAGATTCATTGTAAAGGATTGGCTAAAAATTATTTCACACATAACTTGTAAGAAAAGAGAGAGAAAAGCTTAAGTGTGGCCGAAAGCTAGAGCAGGTCGGTCAGACCCGAGCCCTAATAAAGATTTTATTTCATTTGCACCCGTGGACGTAGGTTGGATCCATTTCGCCAAATCATGTTAAATCTTTTGTTTTGTCTGTGTGATTTCTCATTTTCATGTTAAGTTTGCTTTTGGTTCTCAACAAATCAAACAAATTCAAAATCGATGGAAGTTTGTTCGATGAGTGATTTTCCCTAATCATCTCTGAAACGAAAAACAACTGTGAATATTATCTTCAAACTATTACTTGCTTTACAGTTCGTTTTCTATCTTATGGGCAATTCAATGTTGTTTGCTATTGCTTGATTTTGAATTTTGTCCAACCTTTTTCCACCTGCTCCAAGTTATGGGGACTAGACTTCTCTGCTGTGGTCCCAAGCAAACATGAAACTGGGACAAAGGCTCTTGGGAACTGAATGTATTGGGGTCATTTTCATTACATCCAAGTCTAATTTAATCGCTAGGAGTTAACCTCTTCGGCCAACTACAAATCGCCTTTTTTGGCATAAAGGTAAAAGAACCCTCCAACGAATAACACTTTAGGGTCTGAGAGGAGGCAATTTATCCTTCCGAAATTACTGACAGTCACAACATTTGTATCCATCTTTAGAGTGAGCAAGAGACTTGTTCCTTTCTTTATAAAATTCCCTTGAATTTCGGTCTTCATGATCACACTTAGCCTCAATGTTTTTACATAAATGAACAAAATTATTTATTTTACAGTAATGAAAAGGCCATTAGTGTAACAAGATGAGATACTAGAAAAAATGGATTGTCTGTGAAGGAATAAAGAGTGAAAATTAAATTGCCATTTGATTGTAATCCAATAATTATTGAAGTTGTGAATTTGAATCTGTACATGATCAAACGTCGTTATTCCTAAAAAAAATAAAATATGAATATAAGGATAAATATTTATTAAATCTTAGAGAGGATAGACTTTTGATATCATACATATATTATATATGTTTTATCTATATTTCAATAACAGATTTTAAATTCCAATAAATAGGGGATGTATAAATAATAAAAAAAAAAAATTGTGAAAATTAAATCGACTAACTGGTTTGGGTTGTTTTAGTCAAACATTTTGAGAGAGAGCGTGGCCCATAATAGCAAATTTAGGTAGACCGGCCACGGTTCCGGTTCGGAACCGGAACCGAACCGGTTGAACCGGAATGGGACCGGTTCGGTTGAGGTTCCACCCCAACTCGAACCGGTCCGAACCGATGGAACCGAACGATTCCGGTTGGAACCGTAGGGTTCCAACAGGAACCCTACGGCCCCCAAGTATTTAGGAACAAGGAAAGACAAATTTTTAAGTTGTCAGAAATTTCACCAGTAAATACGTTGACGTATTTGCAATTGCAATTGCAATTGCATGCATGTGTGATGATGAGTCATGGTTTTGCAGTTTGCTCACTGACCACGGCAAAATTCTTTTAAGTGGAACCACGTATGGTGTGTCAGCCAATCGGATCCTTCGATTTTTTTTTTTTTTTGGCTTTCCAAATGGGTCCCAGTGGAAATTCAGACCTCATCGGCCAACGCCGCACCTCAGGTTCGCACCCTTTAAAACGAGAGATTCTTTGGTGCAACAGTGGTATGGGTGACGTGGTACCACAAGCGAATTAAAAAATGACATGTGGAGTTATTCACCTATTTTTTAGTTGTTTTTTAATTTTTAGCACGCGTGACAGTGAATGATTGGCTTGTTGTATGGATGACGTGGTACCACTGTTGCATAGAAGATTTTCTCCTTTAAAACAAGGACCTTAAAATCTCAGTCCGTTTTCTATGTGCATTACGTGACTGTCACGCTATGCTTCATTGCCTATTTAAGACGTTCAAAAGACAGAAACGCCCTTGGCTTTACGCAACTTTTATTTTTTTTAAGGTATTTGTGCACCTTTTTTTTTTCAAAAATGATTTTTTAAGTATCAAAATATTTTTTTGTCATTTTAATTAAATTAATTTTACATCATAGCGTTTTTTTTTTTGTTACTTTAAATTTGATTATAACATGAATAATAGTATTAATGAGTTTTTTAATCAAATTAATTACGGTGTAAGGAAAATTAAAATTTTGAATTAAAGTTAACACCTAATATAATTTAGGATGTAATTAGGACTTAGAAGTTGTGTTATTTCTAAATGCTTTTATTACTTATTTATGTAACCCAATGACAAATAAGCTTTGATCCTCAATTTTTTTTTTTTTTAATCTAAATTTTTTATCAACGGTACTATTAACTTTTTTTTAGTATAATCCTTAATTTTGATGAAAATATATTGAATAGTGATCCACATGTTATGCTAAATATTTATGTTTCTATAAATTATATTCAATTTTATTCTATATACTATATAAGAATTATATATATATATATATATATTAATTAAAACCCGGCACGCACATAATAAAAGTTACTAGAAGTGCAGGGACCATAATTAACCCTTTCTACTTATTATTTAAAAAATATAATTAAGATCTAAACATTAATTGCTACTAAATTGTTTACAATGTTAAGTTTATTTTTAGCATGAACCCTCTTGATTTTACATTAACTAATTAGATCTAAAAGATCTCACCACAAAAATCCAAGACTAGGGCTAATTTGGTAAGTTTGCTCATAACAAATAAACTTCTTAATAAAAAGTGATAAATTTGGCTGACAATACGGCTAATAACTACTAAAACAGAGAAGTTGTTGTGGGGGCAGAACAGTCATTTCATTTGAAATAACTAAATGTTTTCAGTCGTACCAAGGCCAATGAAACTTACTTTTGTGTGTGTATTTATATGATTTCAATTTCACATTGAAAACAAGAGATCCGAAAGTTTCACACATAATATTCTTGAGAATCTTGCAAAAGAAAAAAAAATTAAAGGATTTTTAATCAAATTGGAATATATTTTTAGATTTCACTTTTGGTTTCTTCATTATTTATCTCTTGTTCTTATTAGTGTTTTTTCTTCACGAAACAAGGCAAAGAAAAACTCCCTCTTGATGATCATATGATCGTTTGTTTAAAGTTATTTGATTTGTGTTAAGGATTGAGAAATCGTATCTGGGTTGTGTTTGTTTTGACTGAAAATTGACGGGTGTACAGCAATTCTGTTCCACCGATGCCTGATAACCGCCAGCTGAAGAGCAATGATGTGGCAAATCAATCCTCTGATAACATTGAAGGTAGTGCAAATTTTTTGTGTACTTTCTGTGATAGGGGGTTCTGATTCTGTTCTTTGTTGTTGTTTTGATGTGATGATTTTTATTTTTGTGATAGAATTCTGTTGTTTTTGTGCTGATCAATGATAAATTGTCTGTTTTGTATTGTTTTTGTTCTTGAAAATTTTGATACTTTGTTCGAAAGTTATTGTCTTTGTAAAAGTTTTTTTTTAATTGTTTAAGCCCTTTTTGATGTTTGGTTATGTGGGTTTGAGAATTTTTGTTATTGATGCAATGCATGTTAAGGCTTTGGAAGATGCTTGCTTGAAAAGCTTGTTTCAATGGAGTTTTTGAATCCCTTTATCCTTTTCTTAAGTGAAAATTTGGCTTTCCGCATTGAATCTTTAAGGACCTTGAAGAATTCAATGAGGCTTGAAAGATGTGAACTTGATGAGCTTTGTTTCTCTTGTGCATTGCAGAATCAATATGTCGGTTGAAAATTCATGATAATCAAGAAGGGGGTGGTGTCGCTCAATCAAGCCCATACCCTGACCGTCCAGGTGAACCGGATTGTTTATTTTACCTTAGGACTGGATTGTGTGGGTTTGGAAGCAATTGTCGTTTCAATCATCCTCCTTATGCTGCACAGGTAATTAAGATTTTTCACTTTGACAAGTTCTTTATTTATTTATTTTTTGCAGTGAACTGTTTAGCTTGATGCGAATTTTATTTTAAATAGATGCATATTGGTTTTATACCATGATGTAGTATATTTTGCCATTTTATTCTAACAGGGTGCTCAATATAGAGAAGAGCTCCCGGAGAGAGTTGGACAACCTGACTGTGGGGTACAGTTCTTCCTTTTGTTGAGATTAGTGTGTTTCATCTGTCACTGGTCTTTATTGTTCACTAAGATGTCAGGCTTGTTCCATGCATAACCTCTCTGATTTAGAACGATGGGATTATATGGCATCCAGTGTAGTATATAAACCTTGTGTTGGAAATTGGTTTAAGTGTTGCTATGTTTGTTTGATGTGCTGCTTTTGAAATAATTTCAAATAAGGACTAATATACAGGGTAATCCTATATTTGTTTAATATTATATTTTAGCTTTCATTTATATATATGTTGATTAATATCCCTAAGAAGCGCTAACTTTCTTTTACGTGATCGATTGCCTTTGAATGCTCCTGCAGTATTTTTTAAAGACAGGGACCTGCAAATATGGATCAACATGTAAATATCATCACCCAAAGGACAGAAATAGTGCTGGACCAGTCTCATTCAACACTCTTGGTCTTCCTATGCGTCAGGTGCTTATTTCCCTCTTGAATTTTAGAACTAAAAACTTCTGTATTCTTTCTATGAATTGAAGGGCTCAGATGCTCATATACAATTCCTGAATTATGACTTCCTTTTGTTTTAGGATGAAAAATCATGTCCTTACTACTTGCGGAATGGATCATGTAAGTTTGGAGTTGCATGCAAGTTTCATCATCCCCAGCCTTCATCACTTGGAACTGGCTTACTTGTAACTGGAACTGCTTCATTGGAATCTATGGGTTCATCAGTTCTGTCTTCGTCAGGTCTGCCTCCAACATGGTCATTACAAAATAATCCATATTTATCTCAACGTTTACAAGGATCGCAAAGCTACATGCCTCTTATTGTCTCTCCTTCTCAAGGCATTGTACCTGCACCAGGCTGGAACACTTACATGGTCAGTGAGTTATCTTTTAAGTCAAACAGAATGCCTCTGAATTTGATGCTTGTATAAAAAAATAATGTGATGGAAATGTTTCGTCATTGATTCGCTATTGCACCTTGGTCATTTTAGAGCTGGGTGCATGAATGATTATTTTTAACTGCTTGTAGGTGTAGCACTTTATAGTGTTTTTGGCACAATATTCAGGTAAATTTATCTTGATTTGGAATATTAACAATGGTGCGAGGACTGTTATGAGCTTATGATGCATAATTCAGATCTGTTAGGTTCTCAATGGCTCCGCACATTCAATGATGTTAGGACAAAGTTTTCTAATTCTTTTAACCAAATGAAAGATCTGACATCATCTGTTGTGGGACAGTTGCAGCCATTAAGCAGTTGATCTCCTTTTTCCTTTTTTATTCCACCCGTGTTAATATGAAGAGTTGTGTGACTTCATCATCTATTTTTTTGTGCTCTAGTAGCTGCAATATCAGACTCCTATCATGTCAAAACTGCATAAATATTACAGAACTCGAACTGTTCATAGTTTTATCTAGATTTTATGTTGAATTTTGCCATTGAAAATTTTCATACTTTATGTCCATTTAACACTTTCACTTCTTAATCAGGGAAACGTTAGCCATATATCTCCTATGGGTATTGGTGCGTCCAATCTCATTTACAGCTCCAGGAATCAAGCTGACTTGGTTACTGGTGCGCAGATGCACATGTTATCAGCATCAAGTCCAAATTTACCTGAGAGACCTGATCAGCCAGATTGCCGATATTATATGAACACTGGAACCTGTAAATATGGAGCAGATTGCAAGTTCCACCACCCAAAGGAAAGAATTGCTAAATCGGCAGCAAGTAATATAGGCCCACTTGGCCTTCCTTCAAGACCTGTAAGTTTTCATGACATTTCCATGCATAGTTGGTGTATTGTGATCTAAATTGTTTCCCTTTTGAAGATCAATTTGAAATACATGAATAAGTTAGTATCTTATAGCAATTCATAATCTTTTTATTGGTATTAGATAATTCAAAAAATATTTATTCCATACATTGTAGCACACATCTTGCTTTGCAACTGCTTCACTAAGGATGATGAGCTTCACGTTAGCATTCTAATATTCAACTTCTTGCATTCTTATAGTTCTCCCTCTTAGCCTTTGTCAGTTTTTCGAATTCTAATGTTTTTATTGAATCTTCCAATATGCAGGGACAGGCCATATGTCCAAATTACAGTATGTATGGAATCTGCAAGTTTGGGCCAACTTGTAGATTTGATCATCCATTTGCAGGATATCCTTTTAACTACGGTCTGAGCCTTGCACCGTTATCTTTACTGGATTCTTCTCTCATGAATCATCAAACCATACTAACAACTCATTCATCTGAGACTTCTCCTGATATGTCAACAAAAATTCCCAATTGGCTACAGAATTCTGGTGCTGCAACTGTGAATGTGAATCTTCATAACCCAGATATTAAGAATTCAGACGATTCTTCCAAAATCGAGCATTCTCCTCCTCACTCCGCAAACAATTCTTCAGAACCTTCACTTGTTCAATCAAACTGAATCACTCTTTTTTTTGTTCCTCGGTATCTTTGAAGGAGATTTTATGACTTGTACCATCCACCCCCCATTTTTTCATCTGTGGTTCTGCGGAATGGTATAGGTTGTGAGGAGCGAAAGCTAGGGAAGGCATTTTTATGATGAATATAAATTAAATGCAGGTGAAGAGATGTAAATGCTTCCATTTTTACAGTCGGAACTATTTCCTCTTTCTTGGATGATAATTCCCCGTTGTTTGTCAACAAAGAGTTTGGTTGATTTTTTTTTTTTTTAATCCAATTGCTGTCTGTTCATATGTTTTGCATCTCATTGCTTTGCATCAACAGAACCCTACGGTTGCCTCAATGGTAAATATCTTTGATTTGAGTGATTTGCTCATTCTCAAGTATAAAGATTCTAATCTCATTAAATGTATTTTCTTAGTCATATCTTTTAGTGTAAAAAACCAACAATATACCTCGATTTGTGCTGGGAACTTATGAGAGCACGAGACACAAGTCTGAGGATTAATTGAGGTGGACGTAAGTTGGACCGGACATTCCGGATTCAAAAAAACAAAATGAATAAAAAAATGTTAGAAAAATGGAAACAATTCTCGTAGACACAAAATTAATTAATAAATTTTTTTGCCTCCTACATATTTCAAATTCGAACTCAGAATTTGCTTTTAAAGGCGTGTACAATGAAATAACTTGAATTCAATACCCAATGCGTGCAGGATTTTAGTTGTCCAACACGACATAATCAAATATTTAAAATTTGTCTTCAAAAATAGATGACATACTCACTTATAATTTTTTAAATATAAAAATTATCATTAAAGATATGCATTGATATTTTGTCACAATGTTTGTAGAGGAAAATATTTGGGGTAGATAATCACTAACAATTATTAAATGGGATTATGTAAGACTTACAATTTGATCTATCATGAGCTGTAAGTGAAATTGCACAAGACTAAATGCGGAATTAAATTAAGAAAAGTTTACTAACCTCTCGTCATTGATGTCAATAACTTGGATTGTAAAGTTTGTCTAATTTTTGGCTCTTCTAAATTCACAAAGACCCTTACTAATGGTGTGTTTTCTTAGGAACGAAAATCAAGTCTTCAAGCTTAAAAGTCCAACAAACATTTTATTTATTCTATTTATAATCTCTTCCATCAAGAGGTTATTAGCAATGGGAGGTTACCAAAAACTGTAGGAGTTATAACAATATGGACAGTTGCAACTGATGGGAGTTATAGGAATATGGACAACAACATCACATGTGAAAATATTACATTATTTTACATTCTTCCAATTTTTCCATATACTTGATATCATATTAAAAATCCATCAATTCTCTGTTGGGGTTTTAACGCGGGCGCAGCGGAAGCTTACGGTTCGGGCGAAATCGTAACTTTAAAACTTTTAAAGTTATCGAATAAATTATTCAATATCCAGTATGAATAATTCATTCATATTTCACATAAACATATTTATTCGATATCAAATAATGACATAAATAAGTTAGAAATACTACGAAACTTTTACGAAACGTTTTTCAGCAAAATGGCATAAAACGCGTTTTTGTCCGAACCGACCAACCAACACACATGAGGGCAGCCCAAGTCAGCTCCAATAGTGCTTGGGCAGTTCATGGGCTGCCCAAATCGTGACCAATTCACTGTTTAGACAACGGACACCCGGTAAGCCCAAAACTCACACGGTAACGTCGTGTTTCGCCGTTTTCGCATAATTCAACTCCGAAATAATTTCCGGAAATTGTTCCAATGTCCAAAACACATCCAATACATTTATACAACATACTTTTCATCACCATAATCACAGAAATTCTAGATCTGATTTGGTAATCAAAAATATCATTTTTCATGCTTTAAAACTATTTTTCTCAACATTAATCATATTAATACTCACACCAACCAAAGTCACCACAATGAAGAACTCAAGAACAATTCTAGGAGTTACAAAGTGGTCATAACACTCTAGAATGACAACAAGTCATCAAATGACAAAATTGAACTAATATTACAATAAAATTATCCAATCTAACTTCACACATGCTACTAACCTCCAAATTCATCCTCCAAATCAAAAAACCCCAAAATCTAAGGAAGAAACCCAAGAACTTGTCTAGATACTCAAGAACAAGAAACAAACTTTCTAAGTTTTAGATTTATGAAGATTACCTCCAAATCTCCTAAATTCCTTAAACTTTTTATTGATTTCTACACTTTCTCTTCAAGCTTCTTCAAGGAAATTTTGGAATCTTTTCATGAAGATGGCTTTCAGCCATGGCTTCATTCAAAATAGAAAACCAAATTTTTTAGCTTAAAAAATAAGCTTGACCGACTTAGGAGGGGTATTTTGGTCATTTGTTCATTTTAATCAAATTAAATAATAATAAGCTTTAAGTTAACAAATCCAATTTATAAACTTTAAGCTTAATAAAATCATGCCACATGTAACCAATAATAATCAAACATATTGTATAACAACTATGTAATATTGATATTATTTAATTATCTAGATATTTAACATTTAAATATCTAAATAATTAATTAATGCGATTATTATTATATATGTATTTTTATTTACATTAAATAACAAATACATATATTAATAACATGTGTCAAAGTCTCATTTGACAATTATTTAATATGTATCAAATCAAATCTTGTATCAAATACAAATACACATTAATTATTAATTGACCAAAATGCCCCTAATGCATGTATTTTCGTTTAACCATTTAAACGATTCGAATTAACTCATTTAATCCGGTGAAGTATTATGAATAATATATATTATTCATAATGCGTTGCCCAAGTACTCAACAAGTATACTTCATATTATAGGACTCTCTAAGTTTAGGTTTATCCGTCACGGAATCCAATTTCGTGTCCATAATTCACACACTCGTAAATTATGACGACCACATATAATCTCGCTAAACTATGCAAGTCGAGGTCATTGCATATGTATAATCCATCCGTCACAGGCTATCAATATTATACCGAGGATATAGATAAGAACGTCAAATCCCTAAGGTATAATATTGTTGACTTTTTAAATTTACGATCTCTAAATAACATTCGAAACTCGCTTCCGAAGTATACCACGACCATGGATTTACTAGATCACAAATACGTACATGATACATATGCCATGTACACAAGACTAACAGATTCTATCTGATACTCACAGGATATCATGAGCATCAGTCCACACCCAACGAATAGGCGGAGGTCCGATCTAAATATATCGGTGACGTGACTGCCATCAAAGTGTGGAGGATATCTCATATATCCACAATGGCATCTCAAGTCGAAGGACCACTATCCTACTCGACTCGAGAAGATTCATATTGACGTTGGTGTACCATCTATTAGGAAATATTCGGTGAGTCGTTCATTGTTTATCAAATAAACACATACACGTCTATACGAGTCTCCCAAGACTCATGCTTCATTGGGATAAACCATCGGATCAAGTCTCAATATACGACATGTACTGGTCTCAACAGATTTTACTAACCGACCGGTGCTAGTAAATCTTGACCATGAACTTTATTTGATAATATACTTCTAGTAGTGACACTTCCCAATGTCAATTACAAACTAATGTGCAACTGCACACTACAAAATATATTATCGGGTCATTGTCTAATATATACAGATCACTAAACCATATTTAGTTTCAATCTAATCGTAATTAGATCGAATATGTAAATAAAAGCAAGAAGTATTAACATAATTAAGTAATATTATGGAAAACATAATTGTTTGTATTCATGAATAGGAGATAAATACGATCCGATTGGCACTCCGAGCACCAACCCTAATAATTTCTCCCACTTGCTCTAGTGTCAATCCATGGTATCATATACATATAAATATGTACTACATACGCATGGTCCTCATGTTGGACAATTATGACCCATAGCATCACTATTTGTACAGAATATGGTGTTGTTGTACAAATTAACTATGTGACAAAGGAAATTGCTCTTTTATCATTTGTAATTAGATTACCAAGATATATAAATGATAAAAGTCCATATGATTAGTTCCGGATTAATAAGATATGAGACAGTATTAATCCACTAAGGTTTAATTATTAAAACATCCATAGTCGTAGTATTATCGAGATTAGACATCGATAATGCAGAATAGACTAGTATTGCACTTGTGCGTGTTATGGGAGCATAACAGCATAGTTCTCATATATTTGGGTATTGGATACTCATGCAAGTGTAATAGGAGGTTGTGTTTACCGATGGTACGGAAACAGCTTCGCTCTGGATAGACCCCTCAGAATTCCATTGGTAGTATGACTATGTGTCTATGGAAGTCCGAATCAGTTTAGATACTTGCCAATACGTGCTCATTTCAATTTTTGGAAGTCCGAATCAGAGGGTTAGAGGCTCGCCGAAAAATAGTGGGAGGCAAATATTAAATTTGGAATTTCGTTTAGATACTTGCCAATACGTGCTCATTTCAATTTTTCGTCATTATTTAAATATATTAGTTGGACTAATATTTAAATGTTTTTTATTAAACAGTTGGACTGTATTCAAACTACTTCAATTTATAGTTGTTTATATAATTGGATTATAGTAATCAATATATTTGAATTTAACCAATTAAATTATAATTGATTATATAGTTAGACTATAGTAATCATTATATTTAATTGTACCTGAAATCGTTGATTGAATAGTTGGACTATAGCAATCAAGATAACTGAAAGATTAGTGTTTAAAACATAATCCTGGGAGAAAATGTCATTAAACGGCTTTAATTTTCAGATTGTGAATAAAACCTCAGGATAGTCCTAGGAACTAAGAAGTTACTCTATTTGATACAGAAACCTCTTGGGCCTGAGCCCGGAGTTGAGCAGATAGTGGAGCATGAGTTTTGGATGACTCATGGTGATGATAACTTTAATGCTCAATCCGTTATGCTTACCGCAATAACTCTTTAATTCCGTCGTCAAAATTAAGGATTAGATCATTGTACTATGATGATGAAATTAAAGATCTTCATAGATCTATTCTTAGATCTTAAAAGTACAAATTGTATAAGAAGCTCTTTAGCTCGTGTATGTCAGAGAGTACATCTGTCGAGAACTAGGTGTCACAGATGATTACTGACATCGATCAGCTGGGTTAGCTGGGCATTACCTACATGGCCGAGACTACCAAAGATTTGATCTTATAGTCTCTACCCAAAAGCTGGGGCAGGTTCATTATGAACCAAGAGTAAACTCTTGGAGAGTTGAAGGCTATGCTCAAGGAGGCAGAGAATGAGCTTCTAAAGGGGCAAAGGCAAAATCATCACAGTCATCTAGGAAGACAAATGACATATCCTAAGATGTCTGCCTAAACTGTGGCAAACGGGGTCAATGGAAGCATGACTGCCGTATGGACAAGGCAGACGTGAAAGAAGTGAAGGCGGGGCAAGGCTCCGACTTTAAGCATGTTTTGTCATAAACATGTTCACTATTAGTTTCAAAATTGGATTTTTGATACTAGATGTGGTACATAAATATGTACTGATGTGCGGAATCTGCTGATTAGCATGATACTAACTTCAGTTGAGATCTACCTGCGAATCAGAAACGGGACAACAGTCGTTGTTTTAACCGTAGAAACCTAAGTTTAGGAACTACCCTTTGGGTATGTACTTAAATTAGGAAACTTTTATAGTGTAACTACTTTGACTAGAAACATTATCTCTATATCTAAGTTTAACCCGTTGCGGGTATACTTTTATATTCTAGAACACTAAAGTGTTTTATTTTATAAAGATAATATTGAGATAAACACATTAGATGTAAATAACAGTATTTATATTTTGAATATAAATGAATCTCAAACATATAACATGACAAACAAATAGCTCAAACTGAATTAATCAGATGAGACTTATTTGTGGCATTGTTGTCTAGGACACATTAAACAAGACTCGTATATCCACACTTTCGAAGAGTGGATACTAGGACGGATTTGATTCTATTAAAATGATGTCTACGAATCTAGTTTATCTGGCAAAATGCCTAAAATAGCTTTTACTTGGTAAAAGTGCAAGTGCCATCGATCTGTTAGCCCTCGTTCATAGTGACATAAGTGGGCCCATGTCTAGCTAGGATAGAGGTGGATATGAACACTTCGTAACCTTTACGGATGTGGCATCGCTTTATGGTTATGTGTTTCTTATGAAACATAAATCGGAAATTTTTGATAAAATCAAAGAGTTTCGACACGAAGTAGACAAACAGATCGACAATAGTATTAAAACATCACGATTGGACTGTGATGGAAAATACTTAAGCAATAAGTTTCTCGACTATTTGAAATAGTATAGTATTCTTTCACAAGGACTCCTCCCGGAACACCTCAATTGAGCGATGTGTCGGAACAGAGAAATGGAATTTTGTTAGACATGATAAGGTTAATTATGAGTCGCTCTGAGCTACCATTTTCCTTCTAGTAAAACGCATTAATCAATGCAAAACGTATTTTGAATAAGGTTCCATGAAAAATTTGTTTGACAGACTTCATATTAGATATGGACAGGAAATAAACTGGGTTTTCTCATTCCTGAAGATTTGGGTATGCTAGGCATATGTTTGGATGATACCAAACTAGAACCCAAATCAGATAAGTGCCTTATTTGTGGGTTATCCTAGGGTAACCAAAGTATAGTACTTATAAAACTCACAAGAGAACAATGTAATTGTTGCTCGCCATGCGGTTTTCCTAAGAGGAATACCTATATGCAGTGGTAAGTGGAGGAAAGTAAAACTCAATGAAAATCGGAGTAATACTGTTCCAGGCACCGATTCCTTAATGAAACACAAACAGTTCATCAAAGATGAAACTGTACCAATAATCTTCAAATACACAAGAACCGCGTAAGTTGGAGAGAGTCAGAAAACAACCTGGGAGGTATGGGTTACTGATCTCACCTCATGAAGATGTCAATCTTATTGAGGAAGATAAACCGGCTACGTATGAGGAAGTGATACAAGGTATCGACTCCCTATTATGGAAAAATGCCATGAAGTCCGAAATGGATTCCATGTATAGTAACCAAGTTTGGACACTGGTTGTTGTACCGGAAGACATTGTGCCTATTGGTACAATATGAGTCTTCAAGGAAGACATACATGGATGGAAACGAACCAACATACAAAGCTAGGCTTGTAGCGATAAGGTATCGTTATCAACATTGTGTCGATTACGACGAAACCTTTTAACCATTACCATGATTAAATCCATTTGGATAATGCTTGCTAATGCTGCATGTTTCATTCATGAAATATGGCAGCTGAACGTCAAAATCGCTTTCCTTAAACGGAAACCTTTTGGAGGATATTTACAACATCCTAACGGTTTTGTCATACCAAAATGAACAAACAAGGTTTGCAAGTTATTCGATCCATTTATGGATTGAAGCAAGCATTGCGTTCTTGGAACTATCGTTTTGATGTAATCATAATGGTATATGATTTAATTCAAAACAAAGATGATTCTTGTGTATATATATATAATAAGGAGGTTAGTGGGAGCGCACTGACAATGATTGTTCTATATAATGATGAAATATCATTTCTTGAAAATGATATTCCCATAATACAATCGGTGAAAGCTTGGCTTTCATGAAAACTCTCCGTAGAATACTTGGGAGAGACAACCTTTATTCTAGGAATAATGATCTACTTGGATAGATCTAAAAGTTGTTGGCATTCTTTGAGAACTCGTACATTGAAAGATATGTCCGCGACCTGGTGTCTCATATGCTTTGAGCATATAAAGTCACAATCAGGCCAATCCAAGTGATAGTCACTGGATTGATGTTAAGAACATCCTTAAGTATCTTAGACGAACTAAGGATGCTTTCTTAAGCTATGGAGAATGAGAACTTGAAGTGACTGGGTTCACAGTTGCAAGTTTCCTAACCGATAAAAATGACTATAGGTCGTAATAAGGGTACTATATAGTTTGAATAACTGAACAGTGAGCTGGAAATCTTCCAAGCAAGATACTATTGTCGAATAAACAACAAAAGTGAAATATTGCTGCAGCTGAGGCAGCAATAGAAGCACTTTGGATCTATATAATTCCTAATTAGATTAGAAGTAGTTCTGTTAGCAGCTGAGCTAGACTACAGCACAGGCTAAAGAATTAATGGTCTCATCAACGATCCAAGTATATACTTCAACTATTCATCTGATTCGTTCGGATCATACATCGTAGCGATGTGATGATCAAATAAATCACATCAGATGATAACCTTGCAAATCCGCTGACGAAAGCTGTTTCTCAGCAGAAATTTGAGCGACCAATACATAGTTCAAGTGTAGGACACTTGAGTGATTGGCTATAGGCCAAGTGGGAGATTGTTTGACAATTATGACCTATAGCATCACTATTTGTACATAACATGGTGTTGTTGTACAAATTAACTATGTGACAAAAGAAATTGCTCTTTTATCATTTGTAATTAGATTACCAAGATATATAAATGATAAAAGTCCATATGATTAGTTCCGGATTAATAAGATATGAGACAGTATTAATCCACTAAGGTTTAATCATTAAAACATCCTTAGTCGTAGTATTATCGAGATTGGACATCGATAATGCAGAATAGACTAGTATTGCACTTGTGCGTGTTATGGGAGCATAACGACATAGTTCTCATATATTTGGGTATTGGATACTTATGCAAGTGTAATAGGAGGTTGTGTTTACCGATGGTACGGAAACAGCTTCGCTCTGGATAGACCCCTCAGAATTCCATTGGTAGTATGACTATGTGTCTATGGAAGTCCAAATCAGGATAGGTGTATTTGGTCTTAACCTGAGACTTGCATCGCTAATACTTGCGACAATCAATATACTTTGGTTTTGGTCGTCCGGGGCTTTAACAGGTTCCGTGTACGCCTCTTCTGGGTATATTGAGAATTATAGTGTATTGGGTGTGATGTCAAGATGGAAGTATCACTTCAGTAATATGGAGATGATGATCACGTAGGATAAGGAACTGGTACTCTTGTATGCTGCAGCTATCGGGATAATATGACTAGGTCATGTTTATCTGATTATAGAGACTAGTTACCAGAGATCCGATATATGCTTCGTACGGGGCAGACACAATTCCAGCCTCAGGCCTAGCATGTGACATCCGATACTGGATCGCAATACGTAATACTACGTATACTACGCCTGATACAGATTATATATTCCTTTAAGAATATTTCTGGAGAATTGGGTAGGCATGGTGCTTTGCTAGAAGCCAACCATGTCTTGCAAATCGGTAAAAATGTAGTACTAGGTACGTACATGTTCGGATAGTCTGACGAACGGATTTACTGCCAACATATCCATGGATCTCATGGGTCGCTTCCCGAAGATTCATCGATGACGTATGACTCGCACATAATTAATCTGGGATTAATTATAAGAGAGAAAATTAATCTAGGATTAATTACGGAGAATTTTATCTGGGATAAAATTCAATTAAAAGAGAGAGAACGATTAATTTGGAATTAATCGATAAAATAATATATTCGATATATTATACGAAATTAGATTCTGACTCGGAATTAAAATTATATTTTAATTCATGCGAACGAGTTAATTTAGAATTAATTCGCTAGCGATGTGAATAATAATTTTACTAGGCATAATTATTTAATTAAATTTGATTTAATTACGTCGCAACGGAAAATTCGTTAATTCGGAATTAGCGAACCCGAGCCTAGGAGTGTTTGTGGGCCCACTCAGATTTTGAATTAAAGTGGGGCCCACAAGTTACATCGCAAGTCACCTTTTGTGATGGAAGTCACATCAACTTTGAGTGATGTGATGCAAGTCACTTTTTGGTGATGGGAGTAGTTGAAGGCAATTAATGCCATTTTCCCTCCAAATTGTTTTAGCCTTTTTTTTTGGAAAATGATATACAAAAGTTTGAGAGACTTTTTGATAGGGAATTTAATTGTTTTAGAAACAAACACACAACTCACTAATCTCTTTTTCTCTCCTCACTCTCGGTATTGTGCCAAAATTATCTCTCCATTCTTGGCTTGGCCGAGACACACACAAGGAGAAGGGAAACAATTTGTTGCAAAATTTTCCAAGTTCTAGCACACTAAAGAGATCATTCAAATGTGATAAGGAAACCCATCTATGAGCTTGGAATCAACACTCAAAGCTTGGAGCTTGAAGATCCACACAAGGAGGGCTTGGCCGAAACTTATGAAGAATTTTTTTGTGTTCATCACATCCAAAAGCCGATCGCTGTAAGTATAATTTCCGCTATACTTCTTCTTGTATTCACATATTTCTTGCTTAATATGATCTTGGTTTGACCTAGAAAACCCAACACCTCAAGAGCTGACCTAGCACTCAAGAGGTAAGCAATAACAAGTAAGCCTGCTATAACATATTGAGTTTGTCTAACAAACCCAATAGTTTCCCTTAGCTAGCATCATTTATATATTGTATAACCTAAGTTATACATTA
>SKCR01036178.1:0-115435 GCA_019454045.1 Zanthoxylum bungeanum
TAAGTTTGAACTTCTATTAAGCTATGTTCTTCATTATGTATTGGATGCATGATTACATAGCTTGAAGTTGAAATAAGGCTAATAGATTGTGTTAGGATGATTTGGAAGTATAAACACAATATACTTGTTAATTAGGTCAAAGATGTTCATGTTGGACATGGAAAAATCAATAAGAGTTTGGAACTATAGATTAATACTTAGAGCTATGGATACCATTATAGAATTACTTGACCGTTTTTGGGTGAACTAGAATTGTTCATGAGATATTTCATAGTGGGATTCTAAATTGGTTTGTGTTTTGATTTAAACAAATGCATATAAGTATTTAGAATACAAATATGCTAGTTGTATAATGTGTGTTGATGGTGGTTATGATGCTAAAATTGAATTTTAGGTGTATTTGAAGTATTAGGAGAAGATTGGAAGTGATTAGTATTGGTTTGATGTAGAATATGTTCACTGCCTAGGGCAGCGTCGCGACTCTGACCCTTCAGTGTCACGACACCAAGCATCAGACCTAAGAGCGTCGTGATACATGCCCTTATGTGTCACGACGCTGAGACGTTTAGCTCTTGTATCGCTCTCGCACTTTGGAGCATCTCGATGCCCAAGCTTTCGCGTCTCGATGCGTAGAGCTGATTCATACTGAAACTTTATTTTCTTTATTTTGAAGTTTTCGGACTCCGTTTTGGTCCTCGTTTTGTCATACGGACTCGAAATGGAATGTAGTTTTACATAAAAATATTTTAAAATACACTCATGATAGATATACATGGGTTAGACCTGCTTCCACTTCTTGGGATACCGATCCGACCCTAGGGGTTCCATATCTGCCCCAACAGAATGGTATTAGTAACAAGGCTTAACCACACAACACATGTTGCATCTTAGACATGTATTTGAATATATGCCTCTATATTTTAATTTAATTATGCATAATTTATATTGGATAATGTTATAAATTCTCTAATATATATAGTATTAGAGTAGGAGAGACATGTCCCTTAAGTAGTGTCTTATGAGAAATGCACAAGGATGAGTCCCTAGGCTTAAAAAGGCATAAGGGAAGGGGCATAACCCTTATGAGGGTTATACCCCAAACCAAAGGGTACATTCAAATATACCCTTCCATGACTATATAAAGAGGCCTTGGGGGTTCACTCTAGACATCCTGAAAAATATATAAGTCTTTCATTGTTTTAGAAAGTCATCTTCAAAGAGAGTTTCCTCTATTTCCTTGTTCAAGTTCTTGTTAAAGGAGTGCCCAATCTACAAGAAGTATCCAATTAATCCTGAGAGAACGTTAGCCACAAAACCATTTGTAGAGCACCGAGGCGGGGCTAATAAGTTCTTAAGGACAAAGACAACTCGACTTGGATTCTGTTTTATCATCTTCAATTTCTCCAGGTTTTTTCTAAGTTTCATGGTCTAAGTTTTAATTTAAATAAGTTATTTGATGAATGCATGTTCAATTGATGCATGTTAGTGAATGTTTAAGTTGTCTGTATCATGTTAATTTCATTTAATGACACATATTTACCAATCTTAAGAACTTTTTAAATTTAAGTGTTGTTAGATGAAATTTTACATGTTTAAATTGTCAATTTTCTGGAAAATATGTTCTATGCATTAAAAATATGCATGGGCGTTCGAACGCCCGAAGAACGCATAGGCAAAATTTTTGTTTTCGTAGTCTCATTCGAACGTGTCTTTAAACGAAACTCGAACGCCAGTCTTCTGCCAAAGAATGTTCGAACGTATTTATAAACGCAACACGAATGTGAACTCTATGGAACACTTCGTTCGAATGCGTTTACGAACACAACATGAACGTGAACTCTCCAGAACACTTCATTCAAACGTGTTTACGAATGCTACATGAACGTGAACTCACTGGAGAGTTTTGTTCAAACGAATTAATGAACGTGACACTAATGAAATTAATCCTTGAATTATTTTAGATTCAAAAAATAATAACATAGACTTAGATTAATTTATATTACCATGTGTGACATAATGTTATCTTAGTAAAATCATATACTGTATTACCATAAACTTGGAAATATAGGTTTAGGTTAATATTATGGTGTTCAATTATCACAAGCACACACATAGTGATAAAGTTGAAAATTAATCGTGTGTTGCATACTTGGTTGAGAATTAAAAGTGTAACTTTATACAAATAATTTCGTCCAAGTTTTATTGACTTATATATATACACATACATATCTACAGATATTCATTATTAATTGTGAATTGAAGTGTAATACTAAGTTTGAATGTTTAAGATATTCTATTGAGAAAGTGTTTCAAGGATATTCTGTCAACAAGGCGATAAGAGCCTTAGTGGGCAGGGATTTAAGTGGTTACTCCGGACCCCCCTCATCCTATGGGAATATTTCCTATTCATTTATCATAAGAAATCTTAGTCGTAAATTCAAGGACTTGTGTTATTTGGTACTACTGTAGAATATAACAACGAGTGAATTCTTAGTATATCACTTAAACAAGATTACACGTTTGATTGTTGTTTAATTTGTCTTTTATAGACTTATTGACTACTATTGATTTCTCCAGTTACATATGGCTAGCGAAAATATCACAGTACCGGTCGCTCATGGAGAAAAATCGGAAAAATTTAGTGGAGAAAACTTTAAACAATGGTAGAGCAAATATGGTAGAGCAAATATCTTAAGAACTTTTTAAATTTAAGTGTTGTTAGATGAAATTTTACATGTTTTAATTGTCAATTTTCTGGAAAATATGTTCTATGCATGAAAAATATGCATGGGCGTTCGAACGTCCGACGAACGCATAGGCAAAAATTTTGTTTTTCGTAGTCTCGTTCGAAAGGTCTTTAAACGAAACTCGAACGCCAGTCTTCTTCCAAAGAATGTTCGAACGCATTTATGAATGCAACATAAATGTGAACGCTATGGAACACTTCGTTCGAATGCGTTTATGAATGCAACATGAATGTGAACTCTCTGGAACACTTCATTCGAACGTGTTTATGAATGTTACATGAACGTGAACTCACTGGAGAGTTTCGTTCAAATGAATTAACGAACGTGACACTAATGAAATAAATCCTTGAATTATTTTAGATTCAAAAAATAATAACATAGACTTAGATTAATTTATATTACCATGTGTGACATAATGTTATCTTAGTAAAATCATATATTGTATTACCATAAACTTGGAAGTATAGGTTTAAGTTAATATTAGGGTGTTCAATTATCACAAGCATACACATAGTGATAAAGTTGAAAATTAATCGTGTGTTGCATACTTGGTTGAGAATTAAAAGTGTAACTTTATACAAATAATTTCGTCCAAGCTTGATTGACTTATATATATACACATACATATCTACAAATATTCATTATTAAATTGTGAATTGAAGTGTAATACTAAGTTTGAATGTTTAAGATATTCTATTGAGAAAGTGTTTCAATGATATTCTGTCAACAAGGCGATAAGAGCCTAAGTGGGCAGGGATTTAAGTGGTTACTCCAGACCCCCCTCATCCTCTGGGAATATTTCTTATTCATTTATCATAAGAAATCTTAGTCGTAAATTCAAGGACTTGTGTTATTTGGTACTACTGTAGAATATAACAACGAGTGGATTCTTAGTATATCTCTTAAACAAGATTACACGTTTGATTGTTGTGTAATTTTTCGTTTATAGACTTATTGACTACTATTGATTTCTCCAGATACACATGGCTAGCGAAAATATCACAGTACCGGTCGCTCATGGAGAAAAACCGGAAAAATTTAGTGGAGAAAACTTTAAACAATGGTAGAGCAAAATATTGCTCTATCTGACAACACTATAGTTAGCTAAGTACCTCAAAGATCCTCCGGGTCATGTGGAGGGAGAAACAGAAACAGCGAAGCAACTGCGAGAAGAGACATGGTCGTCAGACGACTTCTTGTGCAAGAATGACCTCTTGGGAGGACTTGACAATACCCTATACAATGTGTATCAAGGCATGACTTATGTGAAGATTCTCTGGGAATCTCTCGAGAAGAAATACAAAACAGAGGATGCCAGAGAAAAGAAATTTTTCATGGGTAGGTTCTTGGACTACAAAATGGTAGATTCAAGAACGGTAATGTCTCAGTTTGTTGAACTACAATTGATCATTCATGAAATATTGGATGAAGGAATGAAATTCTGCGAGATATTTCAAGTTGCCAAAATCATTGAAAAGTTACCTCCATCATGGAAGGACTTCAGGAGCTATCTGAAACAAAAAAATAAATAGATGAGTCCTGAAGTCCTTGGAGTCCGATTGAGGATCAAATAGGACAACAAGAAGTCTGAGAAGGCCAACTACAAGACTATGGAGTCTAAGGCCAACATCGTCAAGGGTGGAAAGGGGGTAGCAAAAAAAGAAAGAACAGTGGAGCTAATTTTTCCCAAGAAAACAAGAAGTTCAATGGGAAGTGCTACATCTGTGGAAAAAACGTTCACATGGCAAATGACTGCAGAAATAAGAGGTCTCAAGACAAAGGCAAGAAAAAAAATGAGCAGCTATTGTAATTGAAGATGAGCAGCTAACTGATGAGATCTCAGAGATGAACCTCTCAGCAATTGTAACAGAAGCCAACTTGGTTGGGAATCCGAGAGAATGGTGGGTAGACACTGGGGCTAATCGTCATATATGTGCTGATAGCAAGATGTTTTACTCGTATCAGAAGGTCGATGGTGGCGATCATCTGAAAATGGGAAACTTGTCTACCTCTAGAATGGTTGGACAAGGCACGGTGGTTTTGATAATGACATCCGGAAATGAGCTTACATTGAAGAATGTTTTGCATGTTCCTGATATTCACAAGAACTTGGTTTTGGGCTCTCTCTTTAGCAAGAATGGCTTTAAGCTTGAATTTATTTCTGACAAGTTTGTACTGTCTAAAAATAATATTTATGTAGGAAAATGATACCTCACTGAGGGCCTTTTCAAGTTCAATGTAATGACTGTTAATTGACACAGTGCTAATAATAAAGCTATATCTTTCGCTTATATTATTGAGTCACAAAATGTATAGCATGGGAAGTAAGGACATGTTAATTGTGATACAATGCATAAATTAATTAACATGAAAATTAATTAACATGAATCTTACACCTAAATTTACAATTGATAACCAACATAAATATAAGGCATGTGTTGAATCAAAAATGCATAGATCATCATTTCATTCCATAGAACGAAGTTCTGAACCATTGGAACTTGTACACTCCGATGTGTCTGATATGAATATTGTACAAATAAGAGGCGGTAAAAAGTACTTTGTTACTTTTATCCATGATAGCACAAGATTTTGTTGTGTATTTACTGATGAGTAAAGATGAAGCTATTGAGAGCTTTATACACTATAAGAACGAAGTTGAAAATTAACTTGGCAAGAAAATCAAAAGAATCAGGAGTGATAAATGAGGAGAATATGTTTCAGTATTTGATGAATATTGTTCCAATCATGGAATTATTCACGAAACTATTGCTCCTTATTTTCCTCAACAAAATGGGAATATTGAGCGCAAAAATAGAACGTTGAAGGAAATGATGAATGCCATGTAGACAAGCTCTAGTTTACCCCAACACTTATAGTGGGAAGCCTTGCTTTCTGCCAACTACGTTCTGAACAAGCTACCTCACAAAAGATTGGACAAGACACCATATGAATTTTGGAAATGTCACATACCTTCCTATAAATATCTGAAAGTGTGGGGGTGTCTCGCCAAAGCAATGGTTCATAAACCTAAGAAGTCTATAATAAGACCCAAGACTGTTGATTGTATATTCATTGGATATGCTCACAACAGTAGTGCGTATCGATTCTTGGTACATAAGTTTAAAATTCCTGACATCAATCCAAATATGGTAATTGAGTCAAGGAATGCAACATTATTTGAAGAGATATTTCCTTGTAAAGAAAAACAAAGAACGAAGTTCTAAAAAAAACTATTGATACTGTTAAAGGCAGTGATCAAGTTGACCAAGAATAGGATAAACATGAAAATATTGAGGAAATTGAACCTAGACGTAGCAAAAGAGCTAGAACGTCTAAGTTATTTGGACCTGATTTTATGACATACCCGTTAGAAAATGAGCCTAAAAGCTATAAAGAAGCAATGTCTTAGACAGAGGTACCTTTGTGGAAATAGGCTATCAATAACGAGATTGATTCCATCCTACAAAACCATACTTGGGAGTTGGTTGATCTTCCTCCAGGTTATAAGCCACTAGGCTACAAATGGATATTCAAACGGAAAATGAAACCGGATGGATCAATAGATAAGTACAAGGCAAGACTTGTCATAAAAGGTTATAGACAAAAAGAAGACCTTGATTACTTTGATACTTATTCACCAGTGACTCGTATCATGTCAATAAGAATGCTCATAGTCATAGCAGCTATATTTGGTCTTGAAATACATCAAATGGACGTGAAGATGACATTCTTAAATGGTGAACTGGATAAAGAGATTTACATGGAACAACCAGAAGGTTTCAATATTACTGGACAAGAACAGAAGGTGTGCAAACTTGTAAAATCCTTATACGGATGACATGAAAAATTTGACAAAGAGATATTGTCAAGTGGGTTTAAAATTAGTGATTGTGATAAGTGTGTATACACCAAATCAACTCAAAAAGAACATGTCATTGTGTGTCTCTACATAGACGATATGCTAATAATTGGTAGTAATCATGAGATGATTCAGTCTACCAATAAAGTATTGACCACTAAATTTGATATGAAAGATTTAGGAGTAGCTGATGTGATATTAGGAATTAAGATTTCCAGAACATCAGAAGGGTATATATTATCTCAGACTCATTAGGTTGAGAAGATACTTGAGAAATATAATAAAGGAGATCTAAATGTGGCTAGAACTCATGTAGACCTAACTCTTCATTTATCAAAGAATACTGGCTCAAGCGTATCACAATTAGAGTATTCGAGAATCATCGAAAGTCTGATGTATCTCATAAATTGCAAACGACCTGATATCACTCAAGCTGTAAACAGGCTTAGCAGATATACGAGGAATCCAGGACATAACCCTTGGAAAGCCATAGTAAGAGTTTTGAGGTATCTGAGAGAAACTTCAAAATATTGTCTACATTATACGAGATATCTTATTGTTCTAGAGGGATACAACGATGCTAACTGGATATATGATATAATGGATTCCAAATCTACGAGTGGATTTATTTTCACACTTGGTGGTGCAGCCGTGTCATGGAAATCCTCGAGGCAAACATGCATAGTCTGGTCTACTATGAAATCAGATTTTATAGCATTAGACAAAACAGCGGAAGAAACGGAATGGCTTCGAAATTTCCTAGAGGATATTCCAAATTGGCCTAAACCAGTGCTGATAAAAACATACATTGTGATAGTCAATCTGCTATTGGGAGAGCCCAAAATACAATGTATAATGGTAAGTCTCGACACATACGTCGCAGATATAATACCATATGACAACTGCTCTCGAGTGGCATAATTTCAATAGATTATGTCAAATCGAAGGAAAACCTAGCGAATCCATTTATTAATGGTTTACCTAAAGAGCAAGTTGAGAAGTCATCGAGGGGAATAGGCTAGAAGCCTATAATTTAAGAATGGTCACTGTGGAAACCCAACCTATTGTTGGACAATTATGACCCATAGCATCACTATTTGTAAAAGACATTTTTTTGTACAAATTAACTATCTGAAAAAAGGAAATTTCTATTTCATCATTATTGTAATTGGATTACTTGGATATATATAATGATAAAAGTCCATATGGTTAAATCGGATTAATAAGATATGAGACATTATTAATCCTCGAACGATTTAATCATTAAATATCCCTAGTCGTAGTATTATCGAGACTGGACATCGATAATGCAGAATAGACTAGTATGACACTTGTGCGCGTTATGCAAGCTTAACATCATAGTTCTCATATATTTAGGTATTGGATACTTATGCAAGTGTAATAAGAGGTTCTGTTAGCCGTTGGACCGGGAATAGTTTCGCTCTGGATAGACCCCATCGAAATCCTATTGGTAGTATAACTATGTGTCTATGGGAATCCGAATTAGGGTAGGTGTATGTGATCTTTAACCTGAGACTTATATTGCTATTACTTGCGACAATCAGTTTACTTTGATATTGGTCGTCTAGAGCTTTAACAGGTTATATGTACGCCTCTATTGGGTTTACTGAGAATCATAGTGTATTGGATGTGATGTCAAGATGAGAGTATCACTTCAGTCATATGGAGATGATGGTCACACAAGATACAGAACTAGTACTCTTAAAAGCTGCAATTATCGGAAAAGTATGACTAGGTCATGACTTTCCGATTACAGAGACTAGTTACTCGGGATCCAATATATACTTCGTATGGGGCAGACACAGAGCCAACCTTAGGCCTAGCATGTGACATTCGATACTGGATCGTATTACGCATTACATAGTATTACTATGCCTGATATGAATTATATTCATCGGTGAATATTTCTGGAGAATTGGGTAGGCACTGTGTTTTGCTAGAAGTCAACCATGTCTTGTAAATCGGTGAGAACGTGGTACGGGGTACGCACGTGTCGGATAGTCCAACAACCGTATTTACTGCCAAAATATATGGGAATCTCTTCCTAAAGATTCACCAATGACATTTGACTCAAATAGAATTAATCCGAGATTAATTATGAGAGAGAAAATTAATATGGGATTAATTGCGGCAAGAATAAATCTGGGATTAAATTCGTATAGAAGAGAGAATGCGATTAATTTAGAATTAATCGATAAAATAAATTTAATAGTTAAATTGGATTTTTCTATTTGATTTATTTATTTGGGCAAAAATAATATATCGGATATATTATTTGAAATCAGATTTCAATACGAAATTAAAATTAGATTTTAATTCGGGCTAACGAATTAATTTGGAATTAATTCGAAAGCGACTATCGTAATAATTTTGCGAGGCATAATTATTTAATTAAATTGAATTAATTATGTCGCGACGATAAATTTGTTTAATTCAGAATTAAACAAACTCGGACCCAAGTCTAGTTGTGTGTTCGAGAAGCCAACTTAAATTTTGAATTTACATGAGGTGGGACCCATGACTTACATCAAATGTCTCACTTTGATGGAAATAGTTGGCATTAATAAATTGGATTCATTTAACACACACACCAACTTTTGGAAAAACTATTCACTCATCTCTCTCTTTTCTCTCAATGGCCGAATTCTCTTCTCTCATGGTGGAAAATTTTGCTTCAAAATTTTCATCAAGCTAGCACTTGGAGAGTCATAAGAGGTGTTAGGGAAACTCACCCAAGGGTCAAAGAACACAATCAAAAGCTTGTAGCTTCATCCAAAGAAATGAATTTTTGAAATTTCTCCCAAAATCAATGTAAGTATTTCCGCAACTTTACTTGATTAATTCACACATAAAATCATGTTTAGGATCTTGGAAGTATGTCTTAGAGACTAACAATGGTATCTAGAGCCTTCTAAATGTGATTTGGAATTCTAGGGTTCATAAATTTTATTTGGGTATTTTTGATTGGAGCATGTAAATTCAAAATTGAATATTTGGTTGATGTTAGATGATGATAACTTAGAGTTGTGCATCAATGGATTGTTGAAAAATTGATTAGATCAAATTTCCCCAAATCCCTAACCTTGGCCGAAACTACCCTAGGATTAGCTCATGGTGATGTTTTGAAATTAGACAGTTGGATGTGTTAAAGGCACGAAATAAATATTGAATGTTGATTTAATTGGATTGAAATCAAATTGCATGATTAATTTCTTGTCAATTGTCGTGAGAAGCATGTTGTTGGAGACTTGATTTTGCTTCAATTTGTGTTGGACATGAATTGGAATGATAAAGCATGATTAATTAGATTAATTAATATTTTGGAAATGTTAGATTAATTAATTAGTTGTGTTAATTACACTTAAATTGAATTAATGTGATATTTAGAATATTGTATTAATGAAATTAGTCCCTAAAATACTAATTGGGCTAATTTGGTTATATTTGGATTAATGGGCTTGGTTGGGCCAAGTTTGGTTTTGGACAATTGGGTTGGATCCAATTGGGCATAAACTATTTCCATAAAGTCCAAAATATGACTTTTATGCCTTTAATAATTTAATTGGGCCTAATGGGCCAAAATTAATTTTTGGCATAGGGTGATTCCTAAATGGGCCAATGCATTATGGGTTTGATCCATAATGGCCAAAAGCCCATGCCTAAAGAATTAATTAAAAGCCCATTGGACCTAATAGAATTGGCATTGGATACTAATTGGGCCTTTGAGACCCATTTGGATTGGATTTGGAATCCAACTCTAAAAGGCCTTATTATAAGTGTAATTGTTTAATTTGGAATTAAACATGAATTAGTATTGAATACAATTTAAATTGGATTTAATATTGTAGTTCGATATAATTCAAGAATATTTACTTTGAGTATTTATTCTTAAACGAGTTGGACTCGCGCAAATCAAATCGTTTTATGAACATTGGATGGTCATTAATTGAAGAATTAATTAATTGGATTAGATTGATTGACAACATGCTATGTGTGAATACTTGGATGTATTTGTTGAATAATGTATATCAGATGGATATTAGATGGGTGGGGCAATTTTGGAAATTGTTGTAAATATGGTATTTATTTGTAATTGGACCTGCGTGTCCAGCCTATCACCTCTCATTCTTATTGTATTTCTCTTCTCACCAATTCCCCTCAATGTAAATGAGGTTTCTTATAGTGTTATGTAATTGGGTACTTTGAAGAATGTAAAGTGCTAGTGGGAGAGAGGAAAATAGAGAGATTTGTTATATGAACAAATTGTATATATATCCATCCACATATCATTATTAAATTTATTGCGCCTTATTATGATTTTAGAATGCATGTTTAAGGGTGTATGATGCGACCTAATCAAAGATAATAAATGGTTGCCAATTTATGAAAACGCCCTCACATTTAATATTAAGCGTTTCCTTCCATTGAGTGGTTCTCTCTCAAGATCCAAGATTGGCTTTGATTTGTTGGCCAATGTCAAGATCATTGTCTATCGCGGATGTGTTTGAACCATGAAAGCTTTGTTAATATCGCATGTCTTGGGCAGTTGTGACTTGTTGGCCAAAGTCAAGGTTGTGTATTATTTAACGGGATCCTAGCCCACTAGGAAATTAGGTTTCCCGAGTACTCAACGGAGGGTTAGAGGCTCGCCGAAAATTAGTGGGAGGCTAGTATTAAATTTTTAATTTCATTTAATACTCACTATGCGCGCTCTTTTATTATTACTTTTCGTTATATATATATATTAGTTGGACTAATATTATTTTATTGCTTTCTTTGAACAGTTAGACTGTACTCAACACTACTCCATTTGTAGTTGGTTATATAGTTGGACTATAGTAACCATTGCATTTGAGTGTACCCGAAACATTTGATTGGATAATTGGACTATAGCAATCAAAATGGCTGGAAAGATTAGCGTTAGGGACACAATCATGGGCTAGAATGTCTTTAACGGTATAAATTTTCCAGACTGGGAAATGAACCTCATGATAGTCCTGGGAGTTGAGAAGTTGCTCTATGTTATAGAGAGACCTTTCGGGCCTGAGCCTGGACTTGAGCAACCAGTAGAGCATGAGCTTTGGAAGACTCATCGTGATGATAACTTTACTACTCAATCCATTATACTTGCTGCAATGACTCCTTAGTTTCGTCGTCAGAACAAGGGATTGGATCCTTATGCGATGATGTTGAAGTTGAAGGATCTTCATAGATCTAATCTTAGATCTCAGAAATGTGATTTTCAAAAGAAGTTCTTTCACTCTCGTATGTTAGAGGGTACATCTGTCGAACACTATGTGTCACAGAAGATTGCTGACATTGAACAACTAGGTCAGCTGGGCATTACCTTCGAGGCTGAGATATCCATAGATTTGATCTTACAGTCTCTGCCCGCCTGCTGGGGCGGGTCTGTCATGAACTATAATATGATGAACTAAGAGAAAAATTTTGGAGAGTTAATGGCTATATTAAAATAGGCAGAGCTAGAGCTTCTGAAAGGCAAGAAGCGTGAGGCGCATCTTACTTCGACGTCCAAGAAGGCCAAGGCTTGGCCGAAGCCTTCTAGGGGTGTGAAGAAAAAGAAAAAGAAGGGCAAGGCTAAATCATCACAGTCTTCTGGGAAGAAAAATGACAAATCCCAAGACGTCTGCCTACATTGTGGCAAACGAGATCACTGGAAGCATGACTGTCGTAAGTACAAGACGGACTTGGAGGAAGCGAAGGCGGGCAAGGCTCCGGCTTCAGGTATGTTTGTTATTGAAATAAACATGTCCACTACTAGTTTTAAAAATTGGATTTTTGATACTGGATGTGGTACTCACATATGTACTGATGTGCAAGATCTGCAGATTAGCAGGAGACTGGCTTTAGGTGAGATCGACCTACGAGTCGGAAATGGAACGAGAGTCGCTGTTTTGGCCGTTGGCACCTATGTTTTGGATCTGCCCTCGGGGCATATACTTACATTAGGCGACTGTTATTTTGTACCTAGTTTGACTAAGAATATCATCTCTGTATCTAGTTTAACCCGATGCGGGTATACCTTTGTATTCAGGAACACTGGGTGTTTTGTATATAAAGATGATATTGAAATATGTACAGTAGATGTGAATAATGGTATTTATATTTTTAATATAAATGAATCTCAACATATATCATGACAAATAAAAAGCTCAAATTGAGTAAAACAGATGAGACTTATTTATGTCATTGTCATCTGGGACACATTAACAAGACTCGTATATCCACTCTTTCGAAGAATGGATACTTGGACGGATTTGTTCCTAATTCATATGATGTCTGCAAATCTTGTTTGTTAGGCAAAATGCCTAAAACACCTTTTAGTGGTAAAGGTGTACGTGCCACCGAGCTGTTAACCCTTGTTCATGGTGATGTATGTGGGCCCATGTCTAGCCAGGCTAGAGGTGGATACGAATACTTCGAAACCTTTACAGATGATCCATCGCGTTATGGTTATGTGTATCTTATGAAACACAAGTCGGAAACTTTTGAGAAATTCAAAGAGTTTCGACACGAAGTAGAAAAATAGACTGGAAAAAGTACTAAAACATTGCGGTCGGACCGTGGTGGAGAATACTTAAGCATTGAGTTTCAAGATTACTTAAAGAATATGGTATTCTTTCACATTGGACTCCTCCCGGAACACCTCTATTGAACGGTGTGTCCGAACGGAGAAACCAAACTTTGTTGGACATGGTAAGGTAAATGATGAGTCACACAGAGCTACCAATTTCCTTATGGGGATACGCATTAAACAATGCAATACTTATTTTTAATAAGTGTAGGCACTGTATTTTTGCATATAAGTCCCGATAATGAGTCTCACACGGAGACACTACATCTTAAATCGTGGAAGTCGCGGGAAACAGACGTCGGAAGGGAAAAGTTAGAAATTGACAGCTTGTTGGATTTAATTCGCTTGTTTAGCTTCGGGTTTTCTTGTTGGACCTCTGTTTTAAAACACATCATTGACTCAAACCATTCACCTATCCCAAAACCAAAGCCACACGCCCACCTAGCCCAAGCCCATTAAATCACATCAAAAAATAATTAAAAATATTAAAACACATGTCACAAATTAAATTAAATTAAATCCAATTAAATTAAATTAAATTAAATCCAATTAAAATCCAATCAAATTAAATTCCTAATTTAAGCAAATCTCTTCCTAATTTAAATAAATCACTTACCAATTTAAATATATTCCCCCACCAAAATAAAATTATCCTTTCCCTTCTTTAAACTAATTAAATTCATCCCTAATTTACTTGATTTGTTTCCTTTTCAAAACTCATGCATAACCCTAATACACCACTATAAAAATAATACAAAACCCTAAACTCACTTGGCTCTCCACTCTCACGACAAAACACAAACAAAAGAAAGAAGCCATAATCTTCTCTCTTCTTCCCCTATCACCTCTCTCCTCTCGGCATCCACAATAAAAAACCCTAGGATATCTCTATTCTTCTCCCAACTTCATACTCGGCCAAACAAAGAAACAACAAGCGAATAAGCCCATCACTCCCTCGCACTTCACAAAACCACTCACCAATGGCATTCATGTACCCCTCACATTGCTAAACACTCCACGCACCAATAGCATTCACGTACCCCTCACATCGCCAAACAACTCACGCACAAGACAGCCCCCTCCACACATGCCTTGTTTCAACACGTTAATAGCAGTCTGCCTTCACCGCTTCACCCTAACCAACAACCCTCACATTCACGAGCCAACACGCACCTCCAACCAGCCCTCACCTCTCAATCCCACATCGATAAGCAAACTCCCATCTGACCTGCACACACCACTCACGCCAATAATAATCCACTCAAACACCCAACCACAAAATACATAGCTTACACGTTAACAAGCCCATAAGCAACCAAACGCAGCCACACCTCACGCACGTAGCACCCACAATAAGCCTTGACTAACCAGCCCTCAACCGACCAAAAACATAAAACAATAAAACCCCACAAACCTTCAACACAGGCCCTAGACGACACATCACTCACAGCCCCTTGACACCTTGCAAGCCGAAGCAACACGCACCATGTGAACCCAACAAATGACCACAAAACCAGTCACGACATGCACACATAAACTCACTCGGTAGCCTCTCACAAATAAGCCTAACCGACACAAGAAAATCACAAAACACGTAAAGACCACAACAGCCCATGCAGCCCCAAACCATGAATAAGACAGTCCAAATTAGTCCCCGAAATAGTCCCAAATCAGTCCCCGAAATAGTCCCAAAAATCATCCCAAATCAGCCCCAAGATCACTCAAAACAGTAAGCCACAACTGCAGTAGAGAAACAGTGAGAAAATGGAGAAACAGCAGCCTAAAATAGCGAAGCGACGAAGGAAAATGGAAAATCAGTGAACCAGAAGAGTTGCGGAGAGTTAGCCCTTCTGACGGCCGTGTAACGCACTTCCAAGAGGCGACATAAAAGGTTAGACCTGATGACACCCTTTTTTTTTATTTATTTCTGCTTATTTCTTTTATTTCGCCAATATTTATTCGCATGAGTATTGTTGGTTAATGTATGCTATGGCTATTGGATGAATGGAATATGTGTCGTCTCTTATGGTATATCAGATGGAAACCCAGACGTAAATTCCGTAGCCGAATCCGAATGGACGGTAGTGCGATCTGTACTTGGGAAATAACTCCACGTGCCACTTGAGGAAACGTCATATATTTCACTTTATTTTATCGTTTTCATCTATTATTCGCATTTTCATTCCGCCATTTACTTTCCTTACGTTATTTGTTCATGTATTGATAATTTAATGCGCATGGAGTAACTAGGGTGGATTAAAGGTCCTCTATTCGATGGAAATACCTAAAGGCTACATTTACCACGATGTTTTTCCGTGCCGGACGAAGTATGTTTGATTGAATGTGAGATATGTTTAATCGGTCATACAGAGTTCCACATTATTGTCTCATTCATTTATATGCATTGTAATATAATGCGCATGGGCTAACTAGGGTGGATTAAAGGTCCTATATTCGAGGGAAATGCCTGAAGGCTACCTTTACCACGATGTTTTACCGCGCCTTTTATTATGTCATTTACCCTTTGCATATCATTGTTTTATTTACGCATGCATTGCATTCTAGTGCACGCATTGCATTCTAGTGCGTATGGGCTAACTAGGGTGGATTAAAGGTCCTCTATTCGAGGGAAATGCCTAAAGGCTACCTTTACCACGATGTTTTCCCGCGCCGGACGAGGTACACTCGATTGAACGTGAAATGTGTTCAATCGAGCATACAAGGTCCCATATTATTTATTTTTTTTATTCATGTATTGATAATTTAATGCGCATGGGCTAGCTAGGGTGGATTAAGGTCCTCTATTCGAGGGAATTGCCTAAAGGCTACCTTTACCATGATGTTTTGCCGCGCCGGACGAAGTGCACTCGATTGAATGTGAAATGTGTTCCATCGGGAACACGAGGTCCTACATTGTGTATTTGTTTATCCATGCATGTGTTTGTGTCGTTTCAGATGCCATTTTGGTAATCTCATTCGAATGCATTTCCGAACGCTACACGAACGCACATACAGTGAACAAATTTCTTTTCATCACGTTTCATGCATGTTCGCTTCTTTGGTAATTTCTTTTGCATTAGATAATTAATCATATCATTTCATTATTGACACTTTTACTGTTATCATTTATTTATATTCCCGCATTTATCTACTTAATGTGTTCGTGAGATTGTGTGCTTGCGTTTATTTCACTTACTTCTATGTATGCAAACTTAGATATGAGCTTTATTTTCATGCATGTGAACTTAGAAATAGAATACTCTTGGAAATATATGTTGCGTAGATCCGATTAAATTATTGCACAAATCATTTCATTACAAGTGGCATAAGTAAGAGACCATTCTGAACCCAACGGTTTGAGGTCTTCCCTTGCGAGGGGTGAGTGCGGCCTTAAATCATTTTCCCGGTTCACACCGGGTGGCGACTCCATTTTTATTATTCTCTGGTGTAGTCCCCCGTGGGCCACTCCGTACTCCCAACCAGGCCGCGAGCCTGGGACAGCGTCGCCGATTTCTGTTGTCTACAGTCTGGCGACTCCACTGGGAATAGAGAATCGGCCCCGAAATAATGTCTTGTAATGATTGTGATTTGTGCTTTAGTTAACAGTGTCTACCATGGGTTAAAGGGAGTTTAATCAAAGGCATTATTAAGGCTAGGTAATGGTTTGGTATCTTCCTTCATTCACTACCTTTATATAAGGAAAAGCTGTGAAGGTATCTAGATAATCATTTACCCGTAGCTCACTGTGACAGAATAATTTGGAGGACTTGTTGTTTATTCCTCTCACCAAAGCGATAAGAGCCTAAGAGGCTAGGGTATTTAAGAGAGTTCGCTCCACCCTCCCTCTGGGGAATCTACAACGGGAAATCCATTTGACAGTCAGTCACGCACCATAACTCGTTGGCACGTACCCTAGTGTATAAAAAAGGTGCGCTCACTTGGTCAATCGGACCCTTGAGTGAGGAGACCTAGTTGTGGGCAATCCTTCGTCAACGAGAGCCTTTGTCTATACCCCTATAAACCCACATATGAACCGTAGTTGTAGGACCAACATAAACTACTCCTTTATGTTTGCGTTTATGACCATCGTCATTTGGATCCAGTTGGACCTTTTGTCATGAGGTATGGGCTTGTTGGGCCATTTAAACTGGGACGAGTCTGTGCTTTATGGCAATTGGGCCAAAATCTTCTAAAATACCCATGGGCCATTTCGTGTTTAGGCCTTTTATCATTTGAAGTTGTTTAGCCATGTTATCGCAAAAGTGTAAACCTGTTGGGCCTTTTCAACTGGGACAAGTTTGCACCTCACAATAGTATGATTGAATGCTTTAAAATGATAATGGGCCGACTTATACATTCCATGCATCACATGAATTTCATGCACCTCATGCATACACGCATCATGTTAACCCTTGTGTCTTAAAAGCCATCATAGATATCTGTTGGGTTAGGGATAAAAGAAGACTCGTCAAGAAGAGTTTAGCAAACCTGGATGTCGGGGAAAAAAGGAAACCGAGAAACATAAAATTTTACGGTAAGGATAAAAAGACCATTGGGGGGCCCCAAAAAAAAAGAAAAAAAATTGTTTGTTTTTAGTCCTTAATAGTTAGGCATAAGTCCGGTGATGACATTATTTGTTTTGGGGTGAAACCTTAGAAACGATAAGTGTGAGATGTACTCTTGTCCAATATTTTGAGTAGTTGATCTCGGCTAGACTCACGAGCACTTAATTACGGGATCTTAGCAGTGAAAGCCTGAGTGGTCGGCAAGATGACTAGTTGAAGAGATGACGGATCAATGAATGACCGTTTTCCTGGATGTACATCCTGGTTTACTTATGCTACGATATATGATATGGTTCGAAACGAAGAAAAGTCTCTGAAAAGAAAAAAGAAAAAATAGACCACATATAACCGATAAGCGTGAAGCTACCCATGGACGAGTATTAGGACCACCATGAGGAGAAATGCTACCTTAAAGGGTAGGTGTGTCGAAAAAAAAAGAAAAAAAAAAGAGAAAAAGAAAAAGAAAATAAAGAAAAAGACAAAAGAAAAAAGAAAAAAAACCATATCATGTTGAGTACGAGGAAGTAAGAACAACGTATGATCAAGACATCTAGGTTGGTTTGACCCATTGATTCCAATTCTTCGAGATAAAATCATCGAGTTGGCTTACTTAAGGAATAAGCTGCGAAAGAGCCTTGACACACACACACACTAGGAATCTAGTTCAGATCACTCATGCAGACGATCAGATTTGAGTATATTAAGTATTTTGAAGGTTCTTTGGGTTCGACGTGAAGCATCTATTAAGGACAAAAATATGTTTAGCTATCAGGACTATCTCGTGAGAGGCAATACATCATGTGATATGCAACATCACATCATTATCAGTTTGGGGTCGAGGCCCACATCAGTATCAGTTTGGGGGCGAGGCCCACATCAGTATCAGTTTTGGGATAGTCCCAAGGTTGAGGCCCACATCAGCATCGGTATCAGGTTTGGGGATGAGTCCTAGGGTCGAGGCCCAGATCATCAATAGTTTTGGAATGTCACATCACATGATCTACTTTGGCCAAGTGCAAGCAACAAATAACAAAAAGCTAAATCGAGTCTGGGGGCGACTAGTCAACCACCCCGCGAATAAGTGATTTATCGAGAACTTGAGCAATAAGACTAAAGGAAACTGAAAAATCACCAAGAGAGAATCGACAGAAAGGAACTATGAGCAGGCCCAGGGGGCGACCAAAGACTTTTGCAGGAAAATGGCACTCCGAAAATGGAGCATGGTTCGGAAATGGACCACTATCACATCAGACGCCGAAAATGTCACTCTGAAAATGGAACACGTTTCGGAAATGGACCACTATCACATCAAACGCCGAAAATGGCACTCTGAAAATGGAACACGGTTCCGAAATGGACCACTATCACATCAAACGCCGAAAATGGCACTCTGAAAATGGAGCACGGTTCGGAAATGGACCACTGTCACATCAGACGCTGAAAATGGCACTCTGAAAATGGAGCACAGTTCGGAAATGGATCAAGGAAGGCATAACCCATCGGAATAGGAAACATATCCATGCATACATGGATACATATCACATACATGTAATTTTTGTTTTGTATTCGCATGTTTGTAGCGGCAAAGACCATTTCATCAAGTAACGGTTCAAAAATGAGCCACATTCTCGCACAGCACGGTTCGAAAATGGACCACAACAGATGCCGAAAATGGCGCTCCAAAATGGAGCACACACAATAGATGCCGAAAATGACGCTCCAAAATGGAGCACACACAACATATGCCAAAAATGGCGCTCCAAAATTGAGCACACACAACAGATTCCGAAAATGGCGCTCCAAAATAGAGCACACACAACAGATGCCGAAAATGGCGCTCCAAAATGAAGCACACACAATAGATACCGAAAATGGCGCTTCAAAATGGAGCACACACAACAGATGCCAAAAATGGCGCTCCAAAATGGAGCACACAACAGATGCCGAAAATGGCGCTCCAAAATGGAGCACAGTTCGAAAATAGACCACCAGATCAACTCAGTTCGAAGCAGCAGGCAAGTCAGGTGGCAGCTGGTGAGCCAGGTAAGTCAAAATGCATTGCATAACTTTGATAGGATTGTCATTCTCACACATTAAGCAAATATCTTCCTAATTTAAGCAAATCTCTTCCTAATTTAAATAAATCACCTACTAATTTAAATATATTCCCCCACCAAAATATAATTATCATTTCCCTTCTTTAAACTAATTAAATCCATCCCTAATTTACTTGATTTGTTTCCTTTTCAAAAATCATGCATAACCCTAATACACCACTATAAAAATAATACAAAACCCTAAACTCCCTTGGCTCTCCACTCTCACGACAAAACACAAACAAAAGAAAGAAGCCATAATCTTCTCTCTTCTTCCCATATCACCTCTCTCCTCTCGGCATCCACAATAAAAAACCCTAGGATATCTCTCTTCTTCTCCCAACTTCATACTCGGCCAAACAAAGAAACAACAAGTGAATAATCCCATCACTCCATCGCACTTCACAAAACCACTCACCAACGACATTCACGTACCCTTCACATTGCCAAACACTCCACGCACTAATAGCATTCACGTACCTCTCACATCCCCAAATAGCTCACGCATAAGACATCCCCCTCCATAGAGCCCTTGTTTCAACATGTTAATAACAGCCTACCTTCACCGCTTGACCCTAACCAACAGCCCTCATGTTCACGAGCCAACACGTACCTCTAACCAGCCCTCACCTCTCAATCCCACATCGATAAGCAAACTCCCATCTGACCTGCACACACCACTCACGCCAATAATAATCCACTCAAACACCCAACCACAAAATACATAGCTTACACGTTAACAAGCCCATAAGCAACCAAACGCAGCCACACCTCACGCACGTAGCACCCACAATAAGCCTTGACTAACCAGCCCTCAACCGACCAAAAACATAAAACAATAAAACCCCACAAACCTTCAACACAGGCCCTAGACGACACATCACTCACAGCCCCTTGACACCTTGCAAGCCGAAGCAACACGCACCATGTGAACCCAACAAATGACCACAAAACCAGTCACGACATGCACACATAAACTCACTCGGTAGCCTCTCACAAATAAGCCTAACCGACACATGAAAATCACAAAACACGTAAAGACCACAACAGCCCATGCAGCCCCAAACCGTGAATAAGACAGTCCAAATTAGTCCCCGAAATAGTCCCAAATCAGTCCCCGAAATAGTCCCAAAAATCATCCCAAATCAGCCCCAAGATCACTCAAAACAGTAAGCCACAACTGCAGTAGAGAAACAGCGAGAAAATGGAGAAACAGCAGCCTAAAATAGCGAAGCGACGAAGGAAAATGGAAAATCAGTGAACCAGAAGAGTTGCGGAGAGTTAGCCCTTCTGACGGCCATGTAACGCACTTCCAAGAGGCGACATAAAAGGTTAGACCTGAGGACACCCTTTTTTTTTATTTATTTCTGCTTATTTCTTTTATTTCGCCAATATTTATTCGCATGAGTATTGTTGGTTAATGTATGCTATGGCTATTGGATGAATGGAATATGTGTCGTCTCTTATGGTATATCAGATGGAAACCCAGACGTAAATTCCGTAGCCGAATCCGAATGGACGGTAGTGCGATCTGTACTTGGGAAATAACTCCACGTGCCACTTGAGGAAACGTCATATATTTCACTTTATTTTATCGTTTTCATCTATTATTCGCATTTTCATTCCGCCATTTACTTTCCTTACGTTATTTGTTCATGTATTGATAATTTAATGCGCATGGAGTAACTAGGGTGGATTAAAGGTCCTCTATTCGAGGGAAATACCTAAAGGCTACATTTACCACGATGTTTTTCCGTGCCGGACGAAGTATGTTTGATTGAATGTGAGATATGTTTAATCGGTCATACAGAGTTCCACATTATTGTCTCATTCATTTATATGCATTGTAATATAATGCGCATGGGCTAACTAGGGTGGATTAAAGGTCCTATATTCGAGGGAAATGCCTGAAGGCTACCTTTACCACGATGTTTTACCGCGCCTTTTATTATGTCATTTACCCTTTGCATATCATTGCTTTATTTACGCATGCATTGCATTCTAGTGCACGCATTGCATTCTAGTGCGCATGGGCTAACTAGGGTGGATTAAAGGTCCTCTATTCGAGGGAAATGCCTAAAGGCTACCTTTACCACGATGTTTTCCCGCGCCGGACGAGGTACACTCGATTGAACGTGAAATGTGTTCAATCGAGCATACAAGGTCCCATATTATTTATTTTTTTTATTCATGTATTGATAATTTAATGCGCATGGGCTAGCTAGGGTGGATTAAAGGTCCTCTATTCGAGGGAATTGCCTAAAGGCTACCTTTACCATGATGTTTTGCCGCGCCGGACGAAGTGCACTCGATTGAATGTGAAATGTGTTCCATCGGGAACACGAGGTCCTACATTGTGTATTTGTTTATCCATGCATGTGTTTGTGTCGTTTCAGATGCCATTTTGGTAATCTCATTCGAATGCATTTCCGAACGCTACACGAACGCACATACAGTGAACAAATTTCTTTTCATCACGTTTCATGCATGTTCGCTTCTTTGGTAATTTCTTTTGCATTAGATAATTAATCATATCATTTCATTATTGACACTTTTACTGTTATCATTTATTTATATTCCCGCATTTATCTACTTAATGTGTTCGTGAGATTGTGTGCTTGCATTTATTTCACTTACTTCTATGTATGCAAACTTAGATATGAGCTTTATTTTCATGCATGTGAACTTAGAAATAGAATACTCTTGGAAATATATGTTGCGTAGATCCGATTAAATTATTGCACAAATCATTTCATTACAAGTGGCATAAGTAAGAGACCATTCTGAACCCAACGGTTTGAGGTCTTCCCTTGCGAGGGGTGAGTGCGGCCTTAAATCATTTTCCCGGTTCACACCGGGTGGCGACTCTATTTTTATTATTCTCTGGTGTAGTCCCCCGTGGGCCACTCCGTACTCCCAACCAGGCCGCGAGCCTGGGACAGCGTCGCCGATTTCTGTTGTCTACAGTCTGGAGACTCTACTGGGAATAGAGAATCGGCCCCGAAATAATGTCTTGTAATGATTGTGATTTGTGCTTTAGTTAACAGTGTCTACCATGGGTTAAAGGGAGTTTAATCAAAGGCATTATTAAGGCTAGGTAATGGTTTGGTATCTTCCTTCATTCACTACCTTTATATAAGGAAAAGCTGTGAAGGCATCTAGATAATCATTTACCCGTAGCTCACTGTGACAGAATAATTTGGAGGACTTGTTGTTTATTCCTCTCACCAAAGCGATAAGAGCCTAAGAGGCTAGGGTATTTAAGAGAGTTCGCTCCACCCTCCCTCTGGGGAATCTACAACGGGAAATCCATTTGACAGTCAGTCACGCACCATAACTCGTTGGCACGTACCCTAGTGTATAAAAAAGGTGCGCTCACTTGGTCAATCGGACCCTTGAGTGGGGAGACCTAGTTGTGGGCAATCCTTCGTCAACGAGAGCCTTTGTCTATACCCCTATAAACCCACATATGAACCGTAGTTGTAGGACCAACATAAACTACTCCTTTATGTTTGCGTTTATGACCATCGTCATTTGGATCCAGTTGGACCTTTTGTCATGAGGTATGGGCTTGTTGGGCCATTTAAACTGGGACGAGTCTGTGCTTTATGGCAATTGGGCCAAAATCTTCTAAAATACCCATGGGCCATTTCGTGTTTAGGCCTTTTATCATTTGAAGTTGTTTAGCCATGTTATCGCAAAAGTGTAAACCTGTTGGGCCTTTTCAACTGGGACAAGTTTGCACCTCACAATAGTATGATTGAATGCTTTAAAATGATAATGGGCCGACTTATACATTCCATGCATCACATGAATTTCATGCACCTCATGCATACACGCATCATGTTAACCCTTGTGTCTTAAAAGCCATCATAGATATCTGTTGGGTTAGGGATAAAAGAAGACTCGTCAAGAAGAGTTTAGCAAACCTGGATGTCGGGGAAAAAAGGAAACCGAGAAACATAAAATTTTACGGTAAGGATAAAAAGACCATTGGGGGGCCCCAAAAAAAAAGAAAAAAAATTGTTTGTTTTTAGTCCTTAATAGTTAGGCATAAGTCCGGTGATGACATTATTTGTTTTGGGGTGAAACCTTAGAAACGATAAGTGTGAGATGTACTCTTGTCCAATATTTTGAGTAGTTGATCTCGGCTAGACTCACGAGCACTTAATTACGGGATCTTAGCAGTGAAAGCCTGAGTGGTCGGCAAGATGACTAGTTGAAGAGATGACGGATCAATGAATGACCGTTTTCCTGGATGTACATCCTGGTTTACTTATGCTACGATATATGATATGGTTCGAAACGAAGAAAAGTCTCTGAAAAGAAAAAAGAAAAAATAGACCACATATAACCGATAAGCGTGAAGCTACCCATGGACGAGTATTAGGACCACCATGAGGAGAAATGCTACCTTAAAGGGTAGGTGTGTCGAAAAAAAAAGAAAAAAAAAAAAAAGAGAAAAAGAAAAAGAAAATAAAGAAAAAGACAAAAGAAAAAAGAAAAAAACCATATCATGTTGATTACGAGGAAGTAAGAACAACGTATGATCAAGACATCTAGGTTGGTTTGACCCATTGATTCCAATTCTTCGAGATAAAATCATCGAGTTGGCTTACTTAAGGAATAAGCTGCGAAAGAGCCTTGACACACACACACACTAGGAATCTAGTTCAGATCACTCATGCAGACGATCAGATTTGAGTATATTAAGTATTTTGAAGGTTCTTTGGGTTCGACGTGAAGCATCTATTAAGGACAAAAATATGTTTAGCTATCAGGACTATCTCGTGAGAGGCAATACATCATGTGATATGCAACATCACATCAGTATCAGTTTGGGGTCGAGGCCCACATCAGTATCAGTTTGGGGGCGAGGCCCACATCAGTATCAGTTTTGGGATAGTCCCAAGGTTGAGGCCCACATCAGCATCGGTATCAGGTTTGGGGATGAGTCCTAGGGTCGAGGCCCAGATCATCAATAGTTTTGGAATGTCACATCACATGATCTACTTTGGCCAAGTGCAAGCAACAAATAACAAAAAGCTAAATCGAGTCTGGGGGCGACTAGTCAAACACCCCGCGAATAAGGGATTTATCGAGAACTTGAACAATAAGACTAAAGGAAACTGAGCAATCACCAAGAGAGAATCGACAGAAAGGAACTATGAGCAGGCCCAGGGGGCGACCAAAGACTTTTGCAGGAAAATGGCACTCCGAAAATGGAGCATGGTTTGGAAATGGACCACTATCACATCAGACGCCGAAAATGTCACTCTGAAAATGGAACACGTTTCGGAAATGGACCACTATCACATCAAACGCCGAAAATGGCACTCTGAAAATGGAACACGGTTCCGAAATGGACCACTATCACATCAAACGCCGAAAATGGCACTCTGAAAATGGAGCACGGTTCGGAAATGGACCACTGTCACATCAGACGCTGAAAATGGCACTCTGAAAATGGAGCACAGTTCGGAAATGGATCAAGGAAGGCATAACCCATCGGAATAGGAAACATATCCATGCATACATGGATACATATCACATACATGTAATTTTTGTTTTGTATTCGCATGTTTGTAGCGGCAAAGACCATTTCATCAAGTAACGGTTCAAAAATGAGCCACATTCTCGCACAGCACGGTTCGAAAATGGACCACAACAGATGCCGAAAATGGCGCTCCAAAATGGAGCACACACAATAGATGCCGAAAATGACGCTCCAAAATGGAGCACACACAACATATGCCAAAAATGGCGCTCCAAAATTGAGCACACACAACAGATTCCGAAAATGGCGCTCCAAAATAGAGCACACACAACAGATGCCGAAAATGGCGCTCCAAAATGAAGCACACACAATAGATACCGAAAATGGCGCTTCAAAATGGAGCACACACAACAGATGCCAAAAATGGCGCTCCAAAATGGAGCACACACAACAGATGCCGAAAATGGCGCTCCAAAAATGGAGCACAGTTCGAAAATAGACCACCAGATCAACTCAGTTCGAAGCAGCAGGCAAGTCAGGTGGCAGCTGGTGAGCCAGGTAAGTCAAAATGCATTGCATAACTTTGATAGGATTGTCATTCTCACACATTAAGCAAATATCTTCCTAATTTAAGCAAATCTCTTCATAATTTAAATAAATCACCTACTAATTTAAATATATTCCCCCACCAAAATATAATTATCATTTCCCTTCTTTAAACTAATTAAATCCATCCCTAATTTACTTGATTTGTTTCCTTTTCAAAAATCATGCATAACCCTAATACACCACTATAAAAATAATACAAAACCCTAAACTCCCTTGGCTCTCCACTCTCACGACAAAACACAAACAAAAGAAAGAAGCCATAATCTTCTCTCTTCTTCCCATATCACCTCTCTCCTCTCGGCATCCACAATAAAAAACCCTAGGATATCTCTCTTCTTCTCCCAACTTCATACTCGGCCAAACAAAGAAACAACAAGTGAATAATCCCATCACTCCATCGCACTTCACAAAACCACTCACCAACGACATTCACGTACCCTTCACATTGCCAAACACTCCACGCACTAATAGCATTCACGTACCTCTCACATCCCCAAATAGCTCACGCATAAGACATCCCCCTCCATAGAGCCCTTGTTTCAACATGTTAATAACAGCCTACCTTCACCGCTTGACCCTAACCAACAGCCCTCATGTTCACGAGCCAACACGTACCTCTAACCAGCCCTCACCTCTCAATCCCACATCGATAAGCAAACTCCCCTCTGACCTGCACACGCCACTCACGCCAATAATAATCCACTCAAACACCCAGCTACAAAACACATAGCTTACACGTTAACAAGCCCATAAGCAACCAAACGCAGCCACACCTCACGCACGTAGCACCCACAATAAGCTTTGACTAACCAGCCCTCAACCGACCAAAAACATAAAACAATAAAACTCCACAAACCATCAACACATGCCCTAGACAACACATCACTCACAGCCCCTTGACACCTTGCAAGCCGAAGCAACACGCACCATGTGAACCCAACAACCGACCATAAAATCAGTCACGGCATGCATACATAAACTCACTCGGCAGCCTCTCACAAATAAGCCTAACCGACACATGAAAATCACAAAACACGTGACGACCACAATAACCCATGCAGCCCTAAACCGTGAATAAGACAGTCCAAATCAGTCCCCGAAACAGTCCCAAATCAGTCCCCGAAATAGTCCCAAAAATCATCCCAAAACAGCCCCAATATTACTCAAAATAGTAAGCCACAACTGCATTAGAAAAACAGTGAGAAAATGGAGAAACAACAGCCCAAAACAGCGAAGCGACGAAGGAAAATGGAAAATCAGTGAACCGGAAGAGTTGCGGAGTGTTTGCCCTTCCGACGGCCGTGTAACACACTTCCAAGAGGCGACAAAAAAGGTTAGACCTGAGGGCACCCCTTTTTTATTTATTTCCGCTTATTTCTTTTATTTCGCCAATATTTCTTCGCATGAGTATTGTTGGTTAATGTATGCTATGGCTATTGGATAAATGTAATATGTGTCGTCTCTTATGGTATATCGGATGGAAACCCAGACATAAATTCCGTAGCCGAATCCTAATGGACGGTAGTGCGGTCTGTACTTGGGAAATTACTCCACGTGCCACTTGAGCAAACATCATATATTTCACTTTATTTTATCTTGTTCGTCTATTATTCGCATTTTTCATTCCGCCATTTACTTTCCATACGTTATTTGTTCATGTATTGATAATTTAATGCGTATATTAAATTATTTTTGCTGGAGTAAATTGTGAAATTTTTAATACGATAATTTAGATTAATCTCTCTTATTTTATAATATATAAATTATAATATAATATTTAATTTAAATCTGGATTTATTATTTACCGCCTATATGGTCGGTTTTACAAGACAGACTTTGTTACCAACTATATGGTCAGTTTACATGATAACCTTATTACCGCATATATGGTCGGTTTTATATGACTTTTTTACCGTCTATATGGTTGGTTGGGTTTATTTTGGACAAATGGAATCACAACCTTTATGGTTTGTTTTAATATAATTAATTCATAAAATAAACTGATCGGTTAACATTGACAATTTATATATTATAATAAGAGAGATTTCTATATTTGAAATATTAAAAGTGGACCCCCTAACTCCAGCATTTTATTTTATTATTGTTTAACTTAAAAGTTTTCAATTATTTTTATGATGTTTTGTTTAATTATTTATTTAGTGATCCTAGGTATATGTTGTAACTAATTACATTATCTAGGATTGTGATGAAAACCAATATTAATAATTTTATAAGTTGATTTAACTTGTGTCTTGTGTGATATTTTGGTTTATTTATTGAGTCTAGTTCTTAGTGGTTCTTGTTGCTTGGCCATCAATAAGATTGATTTGGTAAGCTTAAAATGAACTTGACAAAGGGATTTTAAGTTTAGCCGTAGATTTAATAACACACGATCTCACTTTAGTGATTTCCCTCCATGATAGAAATATACATGTAGGGCGGGTGTAACCACAATTGGAACTTGAACTTAATGAATTTGGGATTCTTAGTTAACATAGACATATAGTTAATTAAGTAACTTTGAATATTTGCATTAGACCATCGAAAAAGGCTTGTGTATACATTCATGTTCTAGGTTAATAAGCCAGCATATTGCACAAGTATAAGATAATCAATTCATCCTTAGAAGAATATTAGGAGGATTCATAACCCTAGATATTTTCATATCATTAATTAATTTTGGACACTACCTTAGTTTTAATTATTTATTTTAAATAAAATCACCATCCAACCAACAATCAATTTCACTTAGATATTTGTAGAAATTTAGCTTCATAAATTGATACCATAAGTAATAAGTCTTCGAGGGATCGATACATTTATACTACTTAAGCGATACGTGCGCTTGCGTAACTTGTTTGTTTTTCCACCGATCAAGTTTTTGGAGCCGTTGCCGGGGACCTATTTATCTTTTATTATTAATTTTGAGACTAGATGCTTTACTTGTATCTAAAGGTTTTACTTATTTGTTTTATTGTTTCTTGTGTTTCAGGTTCTCAAATACTACATGAGAAGAAGTAGAAGCTTTGAATTCTGTCCGCTTGACCCAGAAATTGAAAGAACTTTCAGACAATTAAGAATGGAAAGGCAAGAAAACCAACAAGCACTGCTCAATATGAACAATCAAGAACTTGAACCTTTGGAAGTAGCACTACCAATTCCCATTTGAGATAGAACAATTCCGATGATTGAGGGATTCATATCATGCATTGTATTTCCACCCATACCTGCATTTGATAGGTAGTCAGTCCAGTTTGGGGGAAGTGCAATTGAAGATCCCAATGTCCACATCAGCAAATTTCTGGAAGTTTGTGGCATATTCAACTACAACCGAGGGGCAGAGGAAGCAATCCGCATAAGTGTATTCCCATACTCCTTGAAAGACAGAGCTAAGGGATGGCTCCATTCATTACCAGCAGGTTCCATAACAACTTGGAACAATCTTGCCACCAAGTTCCTTGTAAAATACTTTCCCCCAACTAGAACAACAAAGTTGAGAAATGACATCACATCTTTTATGCAGTACGAGTCTGAATCCATCTGTGAAGTATGAGAAAGATATAAAGAATTGCTTCGAAAAAGTCCTCACTATGAGATTGCAAAGTGGCTGCATGTCTAAACTTTCTACAATGGGCTTACTAGATTGATGAAGAGCACAGTAGATGCCGCTGCTGGAGGAGCATTAATCGAAAAAAAAAAAGAAGATTAATAGAATAAATGGCTAACAACAACTCCTTGTGGCCAATAGAGAGGAGTATGATTCAAGGAGTAGCATAAATCCATTAAGTAGGGGCCAACACAACTGTAAATGCCAAATTAGATCAAATCTGTAAATGCCTAGAGATTCTTAGCATGGAAGCTATGAACAATGTTGTATCTACAAGCGCACCATATGGAGGAAGGCCCGAGGCAGAATCTCACAACCCACATGATGAGACTGTGAACTATGTCAGCAACTTCAATAGAAAAGGAACTATCCGTACTCCAATACTTATAACCTAGGATGGCGAAATCATCCCAACTTTGCATGGAGCAATACTTCTGGGCGGGGATCACATGAAAAGAACAATCCACCACCTAGATTCCAACAGCAAAATAAAGGACAGAGGTATGAAAAGAGCCAGGAATAGAAGATTTGTTTGTCGAGATGAAAAATCAAGAAGCCAAATACAACGCTTTGTTTCAAGCGCAAGCAGCATCATACGATGCTTTGTTTCAAAATCAAGCAGCATCTTTGAAGACACTGGAGAATCAATTGGGACAGCTAGCCAATACCTAGAGATTTAGACCACAAGACACCTGACCGGCGTAAACACACACGTATAACGCAAGCGCACGTATCGTTCAAGTAGTATAAAAATATCGATCCCACGAGGACTTAATTCCTACTGTTGTTATTAATTATTGAATCTATTTATTTACAAATATCTAATTGAGGGTGAAGAGAATGATTGTTTGATTGGTTGAATGTGGTTTTACAAAATAAATAAATAAAAAGACAAAAGAAAATACTAAGGAAAATAACAAAAAAAACACAAAGATCTAGGGTCGTGAATCATTCTAATATCATTAAAAGATGAAGTGGTTATTTTATGTTTGTGTAATAAATCAGTTTACTAACCTGGAACACTAAATTATGCAAAAGCCTCTGTCGATGGTCAGACGCAAATACCCAGTTTAACCCAATTGAACCATATGTCTATGTCAACCAAATTATCTGGATTCATTAAGTTTAAGTTCCAATTATGGCTACCCCCGCCCGACATGTATATTCCTATCCTGTAAGGAAATCTATTAAAGGGTTATCTATCCTCAAGGAAGATCGTGGGCTATTGAGTCTAAGGCTGAAACCTAAAATCCCTATGTCTAGTTCATTTTAGATTTACCAGATCAATTTTATTAATGGCTAGTTAATGAAAAAGCATTAAGTTTAAGACTCAATAAATAAACCTTTAAATTACCCAAACTATAAAATAACCTCTTATAAACCGGTGATATTAGAATTCATCACAACCCCAGATAATTAACACATAACTAGGGCTAGTAACAACTTAAAAGTAAAAGACATAAAGTAAAAATACTGAAAAGTAAAAGACATAAAGTAAAACTGAAAAGTAAAATAAAATAAAATGCTAAGGTAAAAGGAATTACTTTTACTACTACTAATTTAGATATCTCCCATAAAATAATATATAAACTTGTGATAATAATACCAACCGACCATATAGGCGGTATCCTGATTAAGTCAAATTAAGTCCAACCAGCCATAAAGGCGGAACCAAAATTAAATTACCAACAGACCAATCTGGCGGTATCCTTTATTAGTCAGGTTTAAATCAGATTAAAATGAATTACCAACCGACCAATCTGGCGGTATCCTTTTTAAGTCAATATTTTAAATAGTGAATATATTATTTTTAAGGGAGATTAATCTAAATAGTAACAGTAAAAGAATTACCTTTCACCCTAGCTGGAGAAGTTACCTCCTCATGGTAAATAGTAAAAACTGTAAAAAGTAAAAAGTAAAAATTAAATTACTATTACTACAAAACGTAATTAAAATTATTTACAAAACTAAAAACTAAAAATAAAAAAAAACTAAAAACTAAAGAATCTAGAGAGAGAAGCTCTCTCTTTAGAAGGAATTGAAGAGAGAGGAAGGTGCACTGAATTCTGAAATCTCGAGCTCAATTTATAGGCCTCGGTAGGATCCTGCGTCGCGACGCCAGGTCCTCAACGTCGCGACGCCGTATTTGTCGACGTGGCACGCTCTGGTTCGCTGGTTTGAAGATTCTGGATAAGATGATAAGGTGACACGTGGCAGAGCAGGTTTGGGCTTCAATTATTGTGACACGTGGCGGCTTCTGATTGGTCGCTGAGATTCTTATCCGCCACGTGTCAGATAAGGATAGGATACTCAATTATTGATGCTGACGTGCCGCTGACGTGGCGGTGACGTAGCGATGACGTGGCAATACGTGGGAAAGAGACTGTCGGCACCGTAGGATTGCGATACGTGTCGACACGTGTCACGCTGTGATTGGCTGATGCTGACGTGGCAAGTTGACTTGGTTGACCTTGTGACGTGGCAGATGACGTGGCGTGACACATGGCGAAGTTAATTTTTGACCGATGACGAGGCGACACGTGTCAACTCTGAGTGTCGGTAGCATATGATGATGACACGTGGCACGGCGCACGTTAGCAGTGTGTAGGGGTTTTTAGGGGCAGAATCCGGTAACGCAGCGGAAGAGCGGCGGAAGATCGTATCTTCCGATTTCAAAACTTTTTCTCGGATTAATTAAATAAACATATTTATTTAATTATCCAATAATCAAATTATGAAATAAAATTCAATAAAAATCATATTAAGTGAATTTACCAAATTACCCTTACTTTAGTATTTTGTCCATTTTAGTCCGAAATTGATCTAATCAATTTTGAATGATTCTAAATCATTTCTAAGATGAACTTAGCATGTTCAAAACATCAAAACACCAAAAGCACCAAAAATCCCAAATTTTTTAATCATTGGCCGAATGCACCTCCAAGGTGCCATTTTGTGCACTTTGTCATTTCATGCATCAAAACACATCAAGATGTAATCCAATGAACATGAAACTTTATATGCATCATATACACATCCAAATACACAACATATATGAAAACCCCCAAATTTGGAATTGGTCATGAACCCTAATTTTTCAATTTCTTCAAATTGGACAAATTAGACCAAATTGGTTAAATCAACTACTTCAATCATGTTTCTTCCATCCAATCAAAGTCTCAACACAATGAAACAACTCAAGATCAAATCTAGGTCATCTAAGAGTGGGTCAACAACTCTAGATTAGCAACATGGTTTCCAAAACCTTAAAAGAAAGCTTATAACTACAATAGTCACAACCTTCCTTCATCATACATGCACAACACTTCCATCAAAACTTCCATCAACAAAAACACAAGGAATAAAGAAAGAAATAACCTAAGAACATCATATGTTAAAGCCTAGATCCTAAGGAACATTTTCCTTTCTAATAGCAAGTTGGAAAAACTCACTAAAATCCAAGCTTTCTTTGATTTCTTCTTTCTTTCTCACAAGCTTCCTTTGCTTCCATTAATGGAGTTTTTCTTTAAAGTGTATTAGGTTAACATTTCAAATGAAATGAAATCAATATATACTTGCCCAAAGAAGGCCTTGGCCGAATTTGGCCTTTAGTATATACCAAAATATTAATTTCAATTTCATTCCATTTTAATTTGATCAAGTTGATTAAATATCTAAAAACCACTTTATTAGATATTTATCCTTGGTCAACAAAGGCAACTAAGCCTTAAAAACAAATATCTAAATCTTAAAATATTTATATTTTAATTAATTTAATCATTTAACAATTAAATAATTAATTAATTAATTAAATACAAATATTAAATATATGTATTATATTTACATTAAATATTAAATACATATATACATTTATGATATTAGTCAAATATCTCAATTTGACTATTAATTAATGTGTATTTAATTAATCAAGTATTAAATGTAAATACACAATAATTAAGGAAAGGACTATCGGGTCCCTAAGCATGTATTTTGCGTTTAACCCTTAAACGACTTTATAAATAATCAATATTATTTATAAGTGTTGCTCTAGTGCTCTACGAGTATGTTTCATTATTGAGACTCTCTAGATTCAGGTATATCCATCACGAAATCCAATTTCGTGTCCATAATCTATCCACCCGTAGATTATGACGATCACGGATAAACTAGCTGAATCATACAGGTCGAGGTCATTGCATACGTATAATCCCTCCGTCACAGGTATCCAGATAATCCCAGAGATATAGGTGTAAACGTCAAATCTCTATAGGTATTATCTCGTCGACGTATCTATTAGCAATCTCTAAATAACATTCGGAACTTACTTCCGAAGTATACTGTGGCCACAGATTTAACAGACTGCTAATAATATATGGACTACCTATGCTCTGTACACAGAACTGACGGATCCTATCTTGACACACACAGGATATCCTGAGGATCGATCCACACCCAACGAACAGGCGGAGGTCTGATCTAAATAGATCGGTGACGTGACTGCCATCTAAGTGTGGAGGATGTCTCATACATCCACAGTGGTATCTCAAGTCGAAGGACCACTATGCTACTCAACCCGAGAAGATTCTTATTGACGTTGGCGTACCATCCATTAAGAATCTTCGGTGAGCCGTTCAGTGTTATCCATATAAACACCTACACGTCTATACGAGTCTCCCTAGACTCATGGTTCATCGGGATAAACCATCGGACCAAGTCTCGATATACGACATGTACTGGTCTCAACGGATTTGACTAACCGACCCGTGTTAGCAAATCTTGACCAGGAACTATGTTTGATAATATTCATATAGCAGTGACACTTCCCAATGTCAATTACAAACTAACTTTGTAACTGTGTACTGCATTATATATTATCGGGCCTTTGTCTAATATATACATATCACTAAACCACATTTAGTTTCAATCTAATCGTAATCAGATCGAATACGTATATAAGAACAAGAGGTGCAACCATAAATAAGTAATATTATGGAATAAGAGGATGTTCGTATTCATGAATCAGACATAAATACGGCCCGGATTGGCGCACTGAGCACCAACCCCAACAATTTCTCCCACTTGCTCTAGTGCCAATCCACGGTATCATATACTCGTCTCAATGTGCATCGTATGCACATGGCCCTCAAAAGCTCACCCAGTACTTAAGAGGTAGGCAACAAAAACAAGTCCGCTATGACATATTGAGTTTGTCAAACAAACTCAATCGTTTCTCATAGTCAGCATCATTCATATTTTGTAGAATCTAGATTATACATTAATATGACTCTGATGCTACATCAGTATTGTGCTACAGCTACTGAGTTGTCCAAGTATTTAAGGATCAAATCCAAAATACTATGAAGACAACCGCAAGCACAATCACAATTCAAAACTTATATTTTATAAGGTCACTATGCAACTTCATAAGTCAATACTTTATAAGTTGCATTTAATTCCACTATAAAAGTAGAATCCTTCGTGACACTCCCACTGCATCTTTTGTGACTCTTTATGACGTATACTGTCTAACGTTATAATTAGTCTCAAAACTAATATGACTCTAATGGTTGCAGACTGTATTCTCCATGAATTAGAAACTCGTTCTTAATATCTCAAAGATCACAAAGAACGTGTTTCAAGATCCATCCTATGGTCTATAGGATGTCAAAATAACTCTTAACAATTACGATTAAATTGACATCGATAATCGCATATAATAAAGTATTCACTATGTCATCATCAAATGATACATAATATTGTTTAGACATTCCAATCAATATCTCTTTCGAAAAAGGAATCATCCTTTACGAAAGATGAATACTTTATATAAGACACACAATAATTGTCCAACAGTTATACTAACTGTCATACAGATAGCCTAGTTATGTCCTTTATTAGATCATATCTAATGTACGAATAATAGAAGTATCTCACAAGTCTCTTGGTTTTATATCTTATATAAAACTTTATATCAAATATAACAGAGACTACTCCCACTGATTTCACGGAGTAAAGAAGACTTAGGTAAATCTTTTACCTCACAAACATCTCATTATTACTATAATAATGATAATGTCATTAGGATATATAACACTAGAAAGTAATTTGTACGCTCCCACTAACCTTTTATCACATATGTATTCTATATACTTTGACAAGATCAGACAATCTGACGATATCAAAAATAGAGAACACATATTTCTGGAAGACTTATCCGAGTCTACAATAGGCTCTATAAGCTAGCACACTAAACTGCAATTTCAGCAGAACACAACTCTAGGGCCATTCCAGAATGTACTCTTCAAACAAGGAAATCACAAATGATCTCTTATTCGAATAAGTCATCCAAAAACGCCACTTTGCATTCTTTAGCTAAAATATACAGTTTATTATCAACATTAACCAATATATATTTAATTGTTCATTTAGTGTGACTAGAGATAAGTTTTCTCAGAATCTACAATAGATTGCTGAGTATAACATTTCTCACTGTCATACTGTAAAGGTCAAACCTTTAACAAGCTCACAATGCTTTCGCTGCGCAAACAATTAGCACATATCATGAACTAATTCATAATGAAAGCTTAATCAAGTTCAAAACTTGATCGTAGTAAGCTATGAACAATCTTAGATCTAAGGTTCAATGGTGAACTTCCAGAATCGATATCAAATATCGCTTCCATTACAAGTTATAGGATAATTTTTCTTCAATAAGAAAACAACGGAACCATTAAGTATCAAATACTCGTGAATGATTCTGTTATCCTATTGGATTTGTACGGAAGATGTATAAGGGTTGTTTCATCTTATTAATTACATAGTTCCAATTATAATTTATCATTCTCACATTTGACTTCAATAAGTCAAGTCTTTTCTACAATAATCAACATCAGATGTTACACACCAAACAATAAAACAATTTATTACTTAGGATCGTAGGAAAGATATTCTATTAAATAGAATACAATATTCTATTAAACAGAATAAACGATAAACTTTTACTTATACCTCCGAGGTGTAAGTAATTTCCATTATATAACTATTATATAAAAGAAAGATTGAAATCTCAAACTTTTCAAGATTCAAATTTTCTACCTATACATATCATATATGCAACTGTAGAAAATAATGGAACATTAATTAAAGAGATGAATTAGTGTTACTGGAGTATAACCCCAAGAGTATTGAAACTAATTCGGTAACTTTCAATATCAGACGAATCAAATCATATAAGATTCGATTGCTCCCATTACTCAATTCCATCAAGATGGAATCGTGGAAGAACAATATTGAATATGAATCATATTCACTAAATAACCTTAGAACTAATTGCTTTAAATTCAAATGTTTGATCGTATCAAAGATCTTTGAACAGTTTAAAGACATGTAATGAATTTTAAGGATCTAGTTTTCAAAATTCTTCAGATTGAATATATTTGAACAAGTCAAAAATGTTCAATCTACGTTTCATCAGAACAAATTGAAAGTTCTTGATACTTTCAAGACTTTCAATATGTGTTCCTTCAGAAACACGTAACTAAGTTATGACAATTCATCAACCAAGTTACGAAATAAAGAAAACTACCTTAAGCAATTATTATTTATAAAACTACATACATCCAATGTATCAGTTAAATAAATCTGGTGGTCCAATGACAATCATTGGTTAAATGAAATCTTAATCACTTTCCTGAATACAATATTCATTAAATGGATAAGGATTTGTGGTGTGATCTAGTATCAAACCATCCTTTACCATACGGAATAAGCATCCTATACTTAAGTGATTAAATTCATAAAGCACCGTTCTAAATTATTTACTTTACCGAATAATTTTCTTAATGTTTATATACGTCAATGACACTACTAGTTATTATAAAATGTAAACAACTGTTTATAAAAACAAATAACTATCCAATAGTCGCAAGTTCCGATATCAAATATCAAAACAATCGTTAACTAATATTTTTAATAACTAGATGGGAGATCTGGTATCCAATACCTATAGTTGTAGTATTTGAAAATCGATATTTTCTATACATAACTATACACATCTCCTTTCTTTAGCTTTACTATTTGCATTCAACTATTCACAACAATTGTAAATAATTGATTAGCAAATCGTGTCGACACATTGCCTCTAAAGGTAATTAAAGCTAAGAAACGTCATTACGAGATAAACAAATACCTAATGGGGCTTTCTAAATGCCAGTCAAGAATCTCGAGACATGAACTAATTCAAGTCAATTCTTACTGCATAAGAAACTATTATCTCTAAAGTATTATATCCTAAATGGGATATCTATCTAGATTATCTATCATGACTTAGAAACTAAGTCACTAACCATCTTTATTTTGAAGAAAATCGGAACAATAGTTCCCGATGGTTTAGACCAATCTAATAATATCCTAGTCTAGTAGTATCTAGAACCTATTCTAGAATAACTGCAACCAAGAGTCTAGTCAGATAACATATCAAAATATGTGTGCAGTAAATAAAAGTTTAATTCTATCTACTATAGAACAAGGAAACAAACAAGCAGCAATTTCCATAATAACATACACTGCCTAAGTTATGGAATATTTTAAACTTAGCAGTGCCTCCCACTATTTTTACGTAATGCCGTAATCCCCAACGGAAAGACGAGAATTCAATAATTAAATCGAATTCCATAATGGGAAGAGGACCCCATGAATATATTTCGACTCACAGCAGAGGCACGGTCTCGCCGACGTATATTCACAGGTAGACAACTAATTGTCAATCACTCACTAGTGACTCCAAGGTTCCGGTCCTGGCCGTTTCTCGTTGTCGCTGCGAAGGCAGGCCCACAAGGAGACGTACCAAGGTTAAACTTGTCAATGATAAACTCAAGTTACTTGCGTAACCCTGACAGCTAGGGCACGTTCAGGATTCCGCTTTCGCTTGAATTTATCTAGTATCTAATATACATTCGGCATAAATAAATTTCTATCAGCTACACCCTCACAGCAGAGGCACGGTCTCGGATGTAGTCAACGAAAAGATATTTATAAACCGTATTGACAAGACGGACCAAGAAACAAGTATTCCAAATACTAGTTACCTTAAAACCTTATTAAGCGGGGATATTCCATTAAGTGTCATACACCCTAAATCTAATCAAATTAGATTATAACAAGCATGTATAAAGTCAAGAAAACATGATTGAACATTGAATAAAACAAGATCATTTTTATGGAGGCCTAGAATCAGACTCGCTCTGATACCATTTTGTAGGGGTTTTAGGGGCTAAATCCGGTAACGCAGCGGAAGCGGCGGAAGATCGTATCTTCCGATTTCAAAACTTTTTCTCGGATTAATTAAATAAACATATTTATTTAATTATCCAATAATCAAATTATGAAATAAAATTCAAATAAATCATATTTAAGTGAATTTACCAAATTACCCTTACTTAGTATTTTGTCCATTTTAGTCCGAAATTGATCTAATCAATTTTGAATGATTCTAAATCATTTCTAAGATGAACTTAGCATGTTCAAAACATCAAAACACCAAAAGCACCAAAAATCCCCAATTTTTTATCCTTGGCCGAATGCACCTCCAAGGTGCCATTTTGTGCACTTTGTCATTTCATGCATCAAAACACATCAAGATGTAATCCAATGAACATGAAACTTTATATGCATCATATACACATCCAAATACACAACATATATGAAAACCCCCAAATTTGGATTGGTCATGACCCCTATTTTTCAATTTCTTCAAATTGGACAAATTAGACCAAATTGGTTAATCAACTACTCAATCATGTTTCTTCCATCCAATCAAAGTCTCAACACAATGAAACAACTCAAGATCAAATCTAGGTCATCTAAGAGTGGGTCAACAACTCTAGATTAGCAACATGGTTTCCAAAACCTTAAAAGAAAGCTTATAACTACAATAGTCACAACCTTCATCATCATACATGCACAACACTTCCATCAAAACTTCCATAACAAAAAACACAAGGAATAAAGAAAGAATAACCTAAGAACATCATATATAAAGCCTAGATCCTAAGGAACATTTTCCTTTCTAATAGCAAGTTGGAAAAACTCACTAAAATCCAAGCTTTCTTTGATTTCTTCTTTCTTTCTCACAAGCTTCTTTGCTTCCATTAATGGAGTTTTTCTTTAAAGTGTATTAGGTTAACATTTCAAATGAAATGAAATCAATATATACTTGCCCAAAGAGGCCTTGGCCGAATTTGGCCTTTAGTATATACCAAAATATTAATTTCAATTTCATTCCATTTTAATTTGATCAAGTTGATTAAATATCTAAAAACCACTTATTAGATATTTATCCTTGGTCAACAAGGCAACTAAGCCTTAAAAACAAATATCTAAATCTTAAAATATTTATATTTTAATTAATTTAATCATTTAACAATTAAAATAATAATAATTAATTAAATACAAAATATATTAAATATAGTATTATATTTACATAAATATTAAATACATATATACACAATAATTAAGGAAAGGACTATCGGGTCCCTAAGCATGTATTTTGCGTTTAACCCTTAAACGACTTTATAAATAATCAATATTATTTATAAGTGTTGCTCTAGTGCTCTACGAGTATGTTTCATTATTGAGACTCTCTAGATTCAGGTATATCCGTCACGAAATCCAATTTCGTGTCCATAATCTATCCACCCGTAGATTATGACGATCACGGATAAACTAGCTGAATCATACAGGTCGAGGTCATTGCATACGTATAATCCCTCCGTCACAGGTATCCAGATAATCCCAGAGATATAGATGTAAACGTCAAATCTCTATAGGTATTATCTCGTCGACGTATCTATTAGCAATCTCTAAATAACATTCGGAACTTACTTCCGAAGTATACTGTGGCCACATATTTAACAGACTGCTAATAATATATGGACTACATATGCTCTGTACACAAAACTGACGAATCCTATCTTGACACACGTAGGATATCCTGAGGATCGATCCACACCCAACGAACAGGCGGAGGTCTGATCTAAATAGATCGGTGACGTGACTGCCATCTAAGTGTGGAGGATGTCTCATACATCCACAGTGGTATCTCAAGTCGAAGGACCACTATGCTACTCAACCCGAGAAGATTCTTATTGACGTTGGCGTACCATCCATTAAGAATCTTCGGTGAGCCGTTCAGTGTTTATCCAATATAAACACCTACACGTCTATACGAGTCTCCCTAGACTCATGGTTCATCAGGATAAACCATCGGACCAAGTCTCGATATACGACATGTACTGGTCTCAACGGATTTGACTAACCGACCGTGTTAGCAAATCTTGACCAGGAACTATGTTTGATAATATTCATATAGCAGTGACACTTCCCAATGTCAATTACAAACTAACTTTGTAACTGTGTACTGCATTATATATTATCGGGCCTTTGTCTATTATATACATATCACTAAACCACATTTAGTTTCAATCTAATCGTAATCAGATCGAATACGTATATAAGAACAAGAGGTGCAACCATAAATAAGTAATATTATGGAATAGAGGATGTTCGTATTCATGAATCAGACATAAATACGGCCCGGATTGGCGCTCTGAGCACCAACCCCAACAAGCAGATCGGCTGTGATGGTGACACATGGCACGGCGCATTTTAGCAAAGTCAAACTTTTCTCAGATTCTGATTTGTGGACCCGGCGCACGTTAGCACTGTTCGGCGTATTTTAGACGTCGCGACACTGAACTCGGGCGTCGCGACGCGCTTAAGACCAAAATATCCATGCTGACGCATTTTTGTCCGTTTTTGCCCCAAATTGCCTCCAATGCTTTCCAAAACTTTATTTTATCTAAAAAAATACACAAAAATATCAAAACGTTCACAAAACTCAAGAAACTATACAAAATATTAGGTTAAATGAGTGGGAAATAGTGATATAAATACCACTCATCAACACCTTTCCTAGCGACACATAACCAAATCTAAGGAACAATGCCAAGCTATCACCTTAAAGAGCGGCGCTATAATTAACAAAAATATTGCAGTCACAACACCTAATACGGAAATCACAACGGGAAATGAGAGAAATGAAGTAGATCCGGAGACGGAAGATAAAGAGTCAAGAGAAAATGATCTAGAAGGATTAACTCCACCATCACCTTTTCCGCAGCATCTTCAAAAACACAAGCTGGACACGCAATTCGCTCAATTCCTGGAGGTTTTCAAAAAGATGCACATCAACATTCCATTTGCAGAAGCATTGGAGCGGATGCCCAGTTATGTCAAATTCATGAAGGATATTCTATCAATAAAGTGAAAATTGGGTTGTAGCACTTACAGAAGAATGCAGCACCATTATTCAAAGAAAGCTCCCTCCAAAATTGAAGGATCCTTGCAGTTTCACCATTCCTTGCACCATCATAAACCATTATTTTGGTAAGGTTTTATGTGATTTGGGTGCTAGTATTAATTTCATGCCTTCATCGATCTACACGAAACTGCAGCTTTGAGAAGCAAAACCCTCCTTAATCACTCTGCAACTTGCTGACTGATCACTCACATATCCAAGATAAGTAGTGAAAGATGTACTTGTCAAGGTGGACAAATTCTTTTTCCCAGAAGATTTCATTATGCTCGACATGAAGGAAGATTTCAATTATACATGCTAATTACATCCAACAAGCTCTAAACTAATTTAATTACAAACTCAAAGAGTAGAGACATAACCTTAACAACACAATTTGAAGTTAAGAATATTTGAAATAATTTTCATGTTGAAGGAAATAAAGAAATACTTACTAATTTTTCAAAAATGCTCAAGCTTTTCCTTTTGTTTTCCTTCAAATGCTCTCCACTCTTCTTTGCAATTTTTGTTTCAAAAACTCATCTCAATTTTTGGTGAGTTTTGCTCACTGGAAACTTATTGAAGAACCAAACAACTTTTTGCCTTTTTTTTTTCCTTTTACGTAAATGCCAATAATTAAAACAAATAAAAATAAAAATTATTTTAATTTGTTTAAATACCATTAGTCCACCTTTTCATTTACTTTAATAAAGCAAATAAATGTGTTCCAATGGCATTAAGCCATTTACAAACTTTAATAAAGCAAAATCATTACTTTAAGATATTTGATATGTTAATAATTAAGTATTTAACAATAAATAATTAAATAATAAATATAAATATCTCAAATATATGTATTATATTACATTAAATATCTCAAATACATATATTAATGATATATGCCAATTTTCACAATTTGATATTTAATTAATGTGTATTTAATATATCAAATTTAAATACAATACACATTAATTTGGGAATGACCGTTAGGTCCCGATTGTATGTATTTTTCGTTTAACCATTGAACGAGTTATAAATAATCAGTATTATTCATAACAATTACCCTAGTGCTCTATGAGTATATTTCATTAGTGAGACTCTCTAGATTCAGGCATATCCGTCAAGAAATCCAATTTCGTGTCCATAATTCACCCACTCATAAATTATTACGACCACGGATAAACTCGATGAATCATACAGGTCGAGGTCACTGCATACGTATAATCTCTCCATCACAGGTTTCTGGATTATCTCAGAGATATAGATATAAACATCAAATCTCTATAGGAATAATCTCGTCGACGTATCTATTAGCAATATCTAAATAACATTCGGAACTCATTCCGAAGTATATTGTGGCCATAGATTTAACAGATTGCTAATCAATTGATGGACTACCTATGCTCTGTACACAGAACTGAAGGATCCTTTCTTGATACTCACAGGATATCATGAGCATGAGTCCAAACCCAACGAACAGGCGGAGGTCTGATCTAAATAGATCGGTGACGTGACTGTCATCTAAGTGTGGAGGATAACTCATATATCCACAGTGGTATCTCAAGTCAAAGACATTATGCTACTCAACCCGAGAAGATTCATATTGACGTTGGTGTACCATCTATTAGGAAATCTTCAGTGAGTAGTTCAGTGTTTATCAAATAAACACCTACACGTTTTGGGATAAATCATTGGACCAAGGCCGATATACGACATGTACTGGTCTCAGCGGATTTTACTAACCGACCCGTGTCAGTAAATCTTGACCAGGAACTTAATTTAAGGATATACACTTCCCATGTCAATTACAAACTATGTTGTAACTGCGCACTACGTTGTAAATCCTGGGGTCTTTGTCTAATATATATACATATCACTAAACCAGATTTAATTTCAATCTAATCAATCTAATCGAAATTAGATCGAATACGTATATAAAAGACAAGAGGTGCTACAATTTAAATTAGTAATATCATGAAAAAATGTATTGCTCGTATTCATGAATTGGACATAAATACGATCCGGATTGGCGCTTAGAGCACCAACCCTAACAATTTCTCCCACTTGCTCTAGTGCCAATCCATGGCATCATATACACATCCCAATGTGTATCACATACTCATGGCCCTCAAGAACTCACCTAGCACTCAAGAGGTAAGTAACAACAAGTAAGCCCGCTATGACATATTGATTTTGTCCAACAAACACAATCATTTTCCTTAGCAAACATCATTCATATTTTTGTAGAAACTAAGTTCATCATCAATATGAATCAGATGTTATATCAATATTGGTCTTCAGCTACTAAATTCTCTAAGTATTTACGGATCAAATCCAAAATACTATGTAGACAACCGCAAACACAATACTAATAACAAACTTCTAATCTACGAGGTCACTATGCAACTTTATAAGTCAATACTTCATAATTTGCAACTAACTCCACTCTCATAGTGGAATCATCTGTGACACTCTCACTGCATATTTTCTGACTCTTTATGAAGTAGATTGTCTAACGTCATAATTAGACTCAAAACTAATCTGATCCTAATGGTTGCAGATTTATTCTCCATTAATAAGAAACTCGTTCTTAATATCTCAAAGATAATAAAGAACATGTTTCAAGACCCATCTTATGGTCTAGAGGATATCAAAATAACTTGTAACAATTATGATTAAATCAATATCTCTAATCGTACTTAATATAGTATTCATAATGCCATCATCATATGATGCATAAAATTAACTAGACATTCTAATCAATTTCTCTTTCGACAAAAGAATCATCATTTACGAAAGATGAATATTATATACATTAGACACACTAACTTTCAAACAGTTATACTAACTGTCATACAGATAGTCTCAATATGTCCTTTATTAGATCATATCTAATGTATGATTTATAGGAGTATCTCAAAAGTCTCTTAGTTTTATATCTTATACAAAACTTTATATCAAATATAATAGAGATCACTCCCACTGTTTTCATGGAGAAAAAGACTCAGGTAAACCTTTTACCTCCTTAACATCTCATTATTACCTTAATAATGATAATGTCATTATGATGTAAAATACTAGAAAGAAATTTGTACGCTCCCACTAACCCTTCTATCCCATATGTATTCTTTATGCTTTGATAAAATCAGACAATCTGACATATATAAAAATTAGAGAACACAAATTTCCAGAAAGCTCATCCGAGTCTGCAATAGGCTCTATAAGCTAATATACTAAATTGTAATCTTAGCATAATACAAACTCCAGGGCCATTCCAAAACGAATTCTTCAAATCAAGAAATCACAATGGATCTCTTATCTGAAGAAATCATTCAGAAACGCCACTTTGTATTCTTAGCTAAAATATACAATTTAATATCATTATTACCCATCAGATCCTAAATTATTCAATCAGTACGACTAGACACAAGTTTCCTCAGAATCTACAATAGATTGCTGAGTATAAATTTTCTCACTGTCATACTATAAAGGTCAAACCGTTAATAAGCTCATTGTGCTTTTGCTGCGTAAACCATTTGCACATTTTATGAACGATTCATAATAAAAGCTCAATCAAGTTCCAAACTTGATCGTAGTAAGCTATGAACAATCTTAGATCTATGTTCTAATTCTAATTTCTGGAATCGATATCAAATATCGTTCCCACTATAAGTTATAGGATAATTTTCTTCGATAAGAAAACAACAGAACCATTAAATATCAAATACTTTGCGAATGATTCTGACATCCTATAGCACTTATATGGAAGTAATAAAAAGGTATTTTCATCATATTAATTATGTAGTTCCATTTATAGTTTATCACCGTATTTGACTTCAATAAGTTCAACCTTTTCTACAATAGTCAACATCCAATGTTACATACTAAGTAATAAATAATTTTATTTCTCGAGATCGTAGAAGATATTCTATCAAATATAATGCAATATTCTATTAAATAAAATAAATGATAAATTTTTACTCGTACCTCCGAGACGTAAGTAATATCAATTATATAACAATTATACAAAAGATAAATTCAAATCTCAAACTTTTCAAGATTCGAATTTTCTACTTATACATATAGTATATGTAACTGTAGAAACAAATGGAACATTAATTAAAATTATGAGTTAGTATTATTGAAGCATATTTCCAAGATTATTGAAACTAATTCGGTAACTCTCAATATCAAACGAATCAAATATTATAAGATTCGATTTCTTCCATTCAATCAATTCCATTAATATGGAATAGTGGAAGAATAATATTGATGTAAGAATTATATTCTTCAAATAACCTTAGAACAAATTGCCATAAATTCATATGTTTGATCGTATCAAACTTCTTTGAACAATTCAAAGACTCGGGATGAATTTTAATGATACAATTTTCAAAACTTCAGATCGAATATCTTTGAACCAGTCAAAATATTCTATCTGCGTTTCATCAGAAACACGTAACTAAGTCATGACGTTCATTACTAAGTTATGAAGTAAAGAAAACTACCTTAAGCAATTTTCAATTCATAAATTACATACATCCAATGTATCAATTTAATAAATTTTATGTTCCAATGACAGTCATTGGTTAAATGAGATTTAGTCACCTTCCTGAATACAATATTCGTTAAATGGATAAGATATGTGGTGTGATCTCATATCAGACCATCATTTACCATATGAATAAGCATCCAATACTTAAGTGATAAAATCTCATAAAAAAAATGTTCTAAGTTATTTACTTAACCGAATATTTTTCTTAATGTTTATCTATTGTTTTAATGACACTACTAGTTGTTTTAAAAATATGTAACAACTGTTTACAAAGAACAAGTAACTATCAAATAGTCGCAGTTCTGATATCAAATATCGAAACAATCATTCAACAATATTTTAAATAACTAGACGGGAGATCTGATATCCAATATCTATAGTTGTCGTATTGTGAAAATCAATATTTTCTATACACAACTATACATATCTTTTTTCTTTAGCTTTATTATTTACTTTCAAATTATTTACAACATTTGCAAATAATCGAAAAACAAATAGTGTTTGACACGTGACCTCTGAATGTCACTAAAGCCAAGAACGTCATTATTAGATAACAAATACCTAATGAGGTTTTCTTAATGCCAGTGAAGAATCTCGAGACATGAACCAATTCATGTCAATCTTTACTGCATAAGAAACTATTATGTCTAGAGGATTACATCATTATCTATCTAATTTAGAACCTATTCTAGAAATCTGCAACCATAATTGAAGTCAGAAAACATATATAATATGCATGTAGTGGATAAAAGTTTAATTCTATCAAACAATAGAATAAGGAACAACATAGCGACAATTTACATAATATTACACACCACATAAGTTAAGGATTTTTAACCTAGCAGTGCCTCCCACTACTTTACGTAATACCGTAATCCCCAACGGAAACGAGAATTCAATAATTAAATTGAATTCCATAATGGGAAGTGGACCCCATGAATATATTTCGACTCATAACTTTGGCACGTTCTCGCCTACGTATATTCATTAGGTAGACAACTCATTGTCAATCACACTCACTGTGACTCTTGGGTTCGGTCCTGATCGTTTCTCGTTATGACAGTTTTGGCACGTTCACAAGGAGGCGTATCAAGGTTAACTTGTCAATGGAAAACTCAAGCTACCGATGTAGTCCTGACAGCTTTGGCACGTTCAGAATTTCTATTTTCACTTGAATTTGTCTCTTATCATATAAGTTCTACAGGCGCAAATGAACTACCTTCAACCATGACTGCACAACTTTGGCACGTTACACCATAGCATCATGAAAATATTTACATTGTATTGACAAGGCGGACGAAGAAATAAGTATTCCTAATACTAGTCACTTTCTTAAAACCTTATTTAAACGAGGTTTTCCAACAAAAGATGCTTTTACTTTATTTAATCAAATTAAATAAACACATGCATGTATAAATTAATGATTAAACTAAACATTGAATTTTAAAGGGCTATTCATATCAGACGTCCAGGATCAGACTCGCTCTGATACAATTTTGTTGGGGTCAAATCAGAGAGGTGCAACGGAAGGAGCGCTATTCGGGCGAAATCGTAGTTTAAAATTTTTAAACTTATGAATAATTATTCAATACCCAATATTGATAATTTATTCATATTTCACCTAAATATATTTATTCGATATCATATAACGACATAAATAATGTAGAAACATCGCGAAACGTTTGCGAAAATATTTTTCCGTAAAATAGCATAAAACGCGTTTCCGGCCGAACCGACTGACCAATGCACATGGGGACTGCCCAGGTCAGCCTCAAAAATATTTGGATAGTTCGTGGGCTGCCCGAACAGTGCCCAGTTAACGTTTTGGGCAGCCGTTACCCTGTAACGCCGTTTTTTCCTTTTTCGCGTATTTTCACTCCGAAACAATTTCCGATAAATGTTTTTTCTTGGGTAATTAAAATAAACTAATTTATTCTAATTACTCAATAAATAAAAAATGAATTTTTATCAGAAAAATCAGATTTATCATTAATTGCCATGAGACCCATACACTTTGCAAATTAATCATTTTGGTGCTTAATTATGTCAATTACATATTTAATTGATTCCAAATCAATCCCAAAATAATTTTTACAATTTTGCAACACAAACAAGAAACTTTCCAAAATTTCAGAAAATGCCCAGAATGTTTTCAGAATTTACGAAACAGCCCCTGAACTTTTCATTAATAGAAATTTGGCCCAATTTGTTAAAACACATCAAGATCAAATCCAATCAATCCCAAATTTGACATACATCAAATATACATCAAATTATAACATATATATGAAAAGCCCCTAAATTTGAGTGGGTTAAGAACCCTAATTTCATAAATTACTCAAATTGGACAATTTACATTAAATTGACAAAATTCAATACTTTAATAATCCAATTACCACACCAATCAAGTCTCACCATCATGAAATTAATCAAGAACAATTCTAGGTTAATTATGAATGGCTAATCAACTCTAGAATGACAAATTTAATTTTCTAATTAATTTATTAAGCTTAATTACACTATTAAGCTTTATAAATCAATTATACATGCTAATTATATCCAACAAGCTTTAAACTAATTTAATTACAAACTCAAAGAGTAGAGACATAATCTTAACAACACAATTTGAAGTTAAGAATATTTGAAACAATTTTCATGTTGAAGGAAAAAAAGAAATACTTACTAATTTTTCAAAAATGCTTAAGCTTTTCCTTTTGTTTTCCTTCAAATGCTCTCCACTCTTCTTTGCAATTTTTGTTACAAAAACTCATCTCAATTTTTGGTGAGTTTTGCTCAGTGGAAACTTATTGAAAACAAACAACTTTTTGCCTTTTGTTTTCCTTTTACGTAAATGCCAATAATTAAAACAATAAAAATAAAAATTATTTTAATTTGTTTGAATACCATTTGTCCACCTTTTCATTTACTTTAATAAAGAAAATAAATGTGTTCCAATGGCATTAAGCCATTTACAAACTTTAATAAAGCAAAATCATTACTTTAAGATATTTGATATGTTAATTAATTAATTATTTAACAATTAAATAATTAAATAATAAATATAAATATCTCAAATATATGTATTATATTTACATTAAATCTCAAATACATATATTAATGATATACACCAATTTTCACAATTTGATATTTATTAATGTGTATATAATAATATCAAATATTAAATACAATACACATTAATTCAGGAATGACCGTTAGGTCCCGATTGCATGTATTTTTCGTTTAACCATTAAACGAGTTATAAATAATCAGTATTATTCATAACAATTGCCCTAGTGCTCTACGAGTATATTTCATTAGTGAGACTCTCTAGATTCAGGCATATCCGTCACGAAATCCAATTTCGTGTCCATAATTCACCCACCCGTAAATTATGACGACCACAGATAAACTCGCTGAATCATACAGGTCGAGATCACTGCATACGTATAATCCCTTCATCACAGGTATCCGGATTATCCCAGAGATATAGATATAAACGTAACGTCAATCTCTATATGAATAATCTCGTCGATGTATTTATTAGCAATCTCTAAATAACATCCGGAACTCATTTTCGAAGTATATTATGGCCATAGATTTAACAGATTGCTAATCAATTGATGGACTACCTATGCTATGTACACAGAACTGACGGATCCTTTCTTGATACTCACAGGATATCATGAGCATGAGTCCATACCCAACGAACAGACGGAGGTCTGATCTAAATAGATCGGTGATATGACTGCCATCTAAGTGTGAAGGATAACTCATATATCCACAGTGGTATCTCAAGTCAAAGAATCACTATACTACTCATCCCGAGAAGATTCCTATTGACGTTGGTGTACCATCTATTAAGAAATCTTCGGTGAGTCATTCAGTGTTTATCAAATAAACATATACACGTATATACGAGTCTCCCAAGACTCATGGTTCATTGGGATATACCATCGGACCAAGTCCGATATACGACATGTACTGGTCTCAGCGGATTTTACTAACCGACCCGTGTCAGTAAATCTTAACCAGGAACTTAATTTAAGGATATACAACTTATAGTGACACTTCCCAATGTCAATTACAAAGTATGTTGTAATTGCGCACTACGTTGTAAATCCTAGGGTATTTGTCTAATATATATACATATCATTAAACCAGATTTAGTTTCAATCTAATCAATCTAATCGAAATTAGATCGAATACGTATATAAAAGACAAGAGGTTCTACCATTTAAATTAGTAATATCATTAAAAAAAGGTATTGCTCGTATTCATGAATCAGACATAAATACGATCCGGATTGGCGCTCAGAGCACCAACCCTAACACCGAGAACCTCCAAGACACGAAGCATTCAGGATCAAGATACTGGGGGCAAAGCCTGTATAAAAGAGAGTACTTGGGGCGAGGCCATATAAAGGAGAATACTATAAATGAGGCCTGTCTAGAGAGAATGATGGGGATGAGACCTGCCAAATGAAGAATATTAGGGGTGAGCCCGCCAAAATAAGAAAACTGGGTGGGGGAAATGCCCCCTAAGATAGAAATAGATTGAAGAAAAACTATCAGACTGATCAAAATGCCAAAGAATAGATGAGACAAAAGCCCATGTGAACAGATAACTCTAGGAAATGAATAGAACCTCGAGAATGAGGACAGCACAGTAGGTGGCACCGAGAATGGAGTAGAACCTTGAGAATGAGGATAATATAGTAGTTGGCTCCGAAAATAGGGTGCTAACTGAGGTCGAAGCGTCATAGATAACTCCGAGAATGGAGTAGAACCTCGAGAATGAGGACAACATAGGAGACAACTCTGGGAATGGAGTGCAGACTAAGGTCGAAACGTCACATAAAACTCCGGGAATGGAGTAGAACCTTGGGAATAATGATAACATGGTAGACAGCTCCAGGAATATGGAGCAGACTAAGGTAGAAGCGACAAAGATAACTCCAGAGAATGGAGTAGAACCTCATGAATTAGGACAACACAGCAGACGACTCTGAGAAAGGGTGTAGACTGAGGTCGAAATGTCACAGTTAACTCGAGGAATGGAGTAGAACCTTTGGAATGAGACCAACACAACAGACGCTCTGGGAATGTGGTGCAGACTGAGGTCGAAGCATCGCAGATAACTCTGGCGATGGAGTAAAACCTTAGGAATGAAGACAACAGAGTAGGCGTCTCCAGGAATGGGTTATAAACTGAGGTTGAAGCATCACAAATAACTTTGGGAATGGAGTAGAACATTAGGAATGACGACAACACAGGAGACAACTCCTGGAAAGGGGTGCGGACTGAGGTCAAAGAATCAAATATAACTCTGGTAAAAGAGTAGAATTTCGAGAATGAGGACAACATAGTAGACGGATCCCAGAATAAGGTGCAGACTGAGGTCGAAGCGTCACAAATAACTTTGGGAATGGAGTAAAACATTGAAAATGAGGACAACACAACAGACAGCTCCGGGAATGGGGTGTAGACTAGGGTTAGAGCGTCACGGATAACTCAAGGAATGAGGTGCAGACTGAGGTCGAAGAATCACATATAACTTTTGGAATGAAGTAGAACCTCGAGAATGAGGACAACACATCAGACGACTTCAAGAATAAGGTTCAAAATGAGTTCAGAGCATCAAAGATAACTCTATGAATGAGGTGCATACTGAGGTCGACGCATCACAAATAAATTCGGGAATTGAATAGATCCTTAGGAATAAGGATAACACAACAGAAGGCTTTGGGAATAGGGTCAGACTGAGGTCGAAGCATCATAGATATTGTGGGAATGGGGTGTAGACTGAGATTGAAGCATCACATATAACTTCGGGAATGAAGTAGAACATCGGGAATGAGGAAAATACAACAGACGACTCCAGGAATGGGGTACAAACTGAGGTTGAAATATCATAGATAACTCCAGGAATAGGAAAAGCCCCAGGAATGAGGATATATATCGAACAGAATTGAATGAATCATGGGAAATATGGAATGAATCCTCGAGATCGAAAACTAAATGAATCGAGAGAAATTGGGAATGAATACTTGAGATCAGACAGAACCGAATGAATCAGAATAAATAGGAAATGAATCCTGAAGATTAGACATAACGGAATGAATCAGGAGAAATGGGGAATGAATCTTCGAGATCAAACAGAACCGAATGAATCAGCAGAAATGGGGAATGAATTCTCGAGATTGAAGAACCGAATGAATCATGAGAAATATGGAATAAGTCCTCCAACAAACCGAATGGATCAGGGGACTTAAGGAATGAAACCTTAGAAATAGAGAATGAATCCTCAAGAATGGATCAAATGAATTGATCGAGAGATTTAGGGAATAAAGCTTTAGGAATGAGAAATGAATACGTGAGAATGGAACATCTCGGAGAACCAGTAGGTTTATCAATCATCACATCAGAGATCGATACATCTCAAACCGACCGAGGCATCATAAGGCCAAAGGTCTAATAGCTATGACTATAGAGATCGAGGCATCTCAAACTGATCGAGTCATCGGAGGACATGTGGGTATATCAATCATCACAGTAGAGATAGAGGCATCAGTGGACCGAGGGTCTAACAACTATGGCAATAGAGATCGAAGCATCTCAAATTGATTGAGGCATCAGAGGACCAGAGGGTTCACCAACTATCACAACAGAGATTGATGAATCTCACAACTATTCAAAATATCGGGAACAAAGTCTACAATCATCAAAGTTGGGAATAATGCCTGCAACCATTCAAAATATTAGGAACAAAGCCCAAAGATAGGAATAAAGCCCGCAACCATTCAGAGTATTTAGAACAAAACCCATAATCATCAAAGCCTGCAACCATTCAGAGAATCAGAATAAAGCCTGCAATCATAAAAATTATGGGAATAAATTCCGAACGCTAAAACATCTCACCACCGATCGAAGCATCGGAGGGTGCGAGGGCTCACATATCTACAAGCCAACTACTACAAAGCATCGGTGACGTCAGACAAACAAAGTTAGTAAAAATGCATGCATGACTTTGATAGAATTATCATTGTCACACATTGCACAAGCCTACCAAAGTGGGGGCGACTGTAGACATTGTATTTTTACGTGTATCTTGATGAAGAGTCTCTTACATGGACACCCTTTGAAAATTGGGAAATTATAAGGATGAACTCCATAAAGAAAAAGGAACTTCAGGGAACACTTCCAAAATCCAACCAGATATCACTTATGTTCGACCTACCTTCTCTCAAACTATAAAATCCGACCAGATAAACCATGAAAAACCCTAAATCCGTTCGCAAAAACACAATTGTCATTGAATGTGCAGATTTTTAATTGCCAAAGTCACAAAATTTGATTAAATTTCAAATTAAACATCTAGTCAGGTATGCATTTAAGTAGTCAACGCACATGCAAAATTCCAAGGGCTCAAGTCACAGATTGATTAATGGTCGGCCAGATATATAATTTAAACTCAATATCCGACCGGACTTGACTCGAACATTATTGACTGTGATTACGCACACATGTGGGATCTCAGTGAGGGATCCTGTCTCACTTCCAATTTTGAACCCCTCTTTAGTATTATAAAAATAGGGCTTTCCCCATTCACAAGGGGACATAAAACTTCGATCCAAAATCCACTATACATTCTTAAATTCTAAAATTGTGAGTTTTGAGAGAGAAAGTGAGAAAATAAACCTTGATCCTTGGAGTTCCCTACTTTTTGGTGTGAATCCAACAACGACCCTAACTTCATAAGTGTCTTCTAAGACACAGTATACACAAAGGTACGGCCTGAGGACACCTCTTTTATTTATACGTATTTTTGGAGCATCTGTATTAACAAAGTATCTCCGGCCGGATATACATCACGTCTAGCCGAACAAGCACACATATCCAGCCAAGTGATAAAATCAGGCCACATTACTATTCTATTTAGATTTCATATTTTAATTCTTCATGTTTGCTTTTAGCTTACTAGTAATAATAATACACATATAGTTGTTCACCCCATTGATTAGTTCATTGTTATGTATGTTCTATTCTGTTTAGTTTATTATTGATATCCATTTTGCTTAGCTATTTACGTTCTAACATGTGACAAATATCTGGCATGACTTATTGCAAGTCAGGTCGAATATCCCTTTATATATCATGCTTTATGATCCATTTTAGTATATAGGTTGGAAACTCGAACATAAGTTCCATAGCCGATTCCGAATAGACGGTAATCTGGTTCGCATTCGCGATACAACTCCATGTACCATTGGGGGATGGACATTTCATTTTGTTTTGTTACTATTATATCATTTCTAACATACATATTTACTGTCTTCTGCCTACTACTATTGCAATATTAGATATTGTCGTTATTTTCGTTGTTTCACTGTTAATATTATGATTATGTGTTTCTGGATTACGCAGTATAGTCGGTCAGATTTTAAGTAAGTCCGATCGGATATTGAACATTATATCTGGTCGACCAAGGCCATGTCCGGCCAGGCTTCTCCGAGGCCAGGCCCAATTGAGGCATGCTCTAAATGTTTTAGTTGTTATTCCATTATTGTTGTAGCTACCTCAAGGTCTCATAGCGACTTCCTTCTGCCAAGCCCTCAAAGTATTCCATTACAGTAGGGACGTGATTTTAATTGGTTTGCTCCAATCTCACTTCCTCTATACTTGTTCCGATTTGAGTATTCTTTTTTGAAGGCATATCAATTCATCTTCACTAGTTACTCGCATTGTGGTTGCCAGAAATTGTTCACAAACAATTTGGTTTCAAAGCGTATAAGATTCAAAACCTCTTGGAACAAATTCCAAGAAAGATTGTTTGATTTGAGAAATGCCTTCAATGGGCTTAAGTGTAGGCATTGCATTTTTGCATACCAAACCCGATGATGAGTCTCGTAAGGAGGCACTACCTTTGAGTCGTGGAAGTCGCGGAAAACGGTCGTCGGAAATGAGAAGTCAAGAATTGACATATTATTGGTTTTGATTCGCTAAGTTCGCTCGGAGTTCGCTTGTTGGATGTTCGTTTCAAAGCGTATCTATAACCCGAATATCACCGCAAACCCTTCCAAGCCCACCTAAACACCTAAACCCACATCCAAAGCCCATGAAACCAAAATAAACAAAACACCAAGCCCACCACCCATTAGGCCCACGTCCATGACACTAAAATTACCCCTCCTTGCACTATTCAAACATGATTTATCCATTTACCAAACTTACTTTAACCTTTGACTTCACATTTTAACTTGATACCATTTTTTCCAAGCCATTTATTAGACAACCCTACACCATTTATTAGTAACCCCACGTCCAAGACCTTATAACATTCCTTTTATTTATTTTCAACATCATTAATATCCATCTTTAGACATTTTCAACAAAGCCATCACAATTACATCAACCTTTCACCATTTTTCAACAAAGTTTGCCAACCTAATAAATGTCCTTCAACATCACCTTGCCAACCCAATTAATGCCCTCTCAAATGCCTATATAAACACACATTTTTCTGCCTTGGAACACCTAGCTAGCACATCAAGAGCATACATTAACCAAATACTTAAGCATTTGAAGATCCAAAACAGCCCATTGCTCTCCCTTCAAGTCACGCCCAAGCCCTCCTTCACTGCCTACACTTCAAGCAAATCACAAGTCACGCCCAGCCCTTCATCCTTCATACTACCCCTGAAACACGCACAAAACGCTTCCATTCCAGCCCTTAACCTCACGTCCATTGCCCTCCATTTTAGCTCCCACTACTTCACGCACAAAGCCCTCTAACAGCCCCTGCAGGTCACGCCCAAACTGCCAGTAAATAAGCCCCCAAAATCACGCATAAATCCCTCTTCCAGTAGCCATTCTAGCACCCCCTTTAATCCACGCAAATCAGCTCTTCCAGCAGCCCCTTTAGCTCACGCATAAACTCCCCACTGCAGCTCATTCACACCAAAAACAACTGCCCAAATATACCCCCCAAGCCAACAAAAAAAACTGCAACTCTTCCCCTTTGTCCCACATTGATTAGGAAATACCCCTCCCCTTTAGCAACAATTCTTCACGCACAAAGGAAACCAATAAACCCTTACCCATTTGTCCCACATCGATTAAGAAGCTACATGTTATAAACTCCCTTCAACAGCCCCCTCACCTGCTCACGTGAAACGCACCTAAGCCCTTCCACAAATCACTCTTCACGTACGCACGTCACAGCATCACAGCCCCACGCCCTGGACCATTCCTCAACATACACGCCAAACTGCCCCTCATCTAGCCTTCACATTACACGCCAAACTGCCCCTCATCTAGCCTTCACATTACACGCCAAACTCAAAACATCGAACAAAACGGCAAAACAGTGAGCAAAACGTCGAAACAGCGAACCAGTGGAATCGTGGCGTCTTGCCTTTCCGACGGCCGTATAACGCATCTCCGAAAAGCGACAAAAAAGGTTAGACCTAAGGGTTTATATTATTAAATTTATTTACATGAAATAATGACTTATGAAATGTGTTTAATTTGAATAGTTAGTTTAGCATGTTATTTGGAATTTGTTCACATGAAATAATGACTTAATATGTGATGTGATTTCGGGTGAATGGAATATGTGATCTTGCTTGTGGTATATTGGATGGAAACCCGGATATAAATTCCATAACCGAATCCGAATGGACGGTATTATGGTTTGCACTTGGGATACAATGCCGCGTACCACTTGAAGGATTCATGTATTTCATTTCATCCAACTTATATTTGAGCATGATTAGGCCATTATAATGTTGTTTTTATTTCAAGCATGTTTTAGTTATTTACCTTTTATATGAGGAATTTAAGTTAAGGTATGTTTAGATTACTATGTATGTAGCATGTTTGATGTGTGATGCCGAATGTTTGTCGTTATGAAAAGTTTACTGTTGAAGCATGCAAACCTATAATTTAGACTACTTTGACCAACATGTATGTTGAGTAGACTTGGTTAATATTGCACAAATCCATTCATTACAAACGACATAAGTAAGGGACCATTCTGAACCCAACGGTTTGAGGTCTTCCCTTGCGAGGGGTGAGTGCGGCCTTAAATCATTTTTCTGGTTCACACCGGGTGGCGACTCCATTATTCTCTGGTTTAGTCCCTCGTGGGCTACTCCGTACTCCCAATCGGGCCGCGACCCCGGAACAGCATGTGTCGCCCAGTTTCTGTGTCCTATAGTCTGGCGACTCCACTGGGGATAGAGAATCGGCCCCGAAATAATGTCTTATAATGTTTGTGATTTGTGCTTTAATTAATCATGTATACTGTGGGTTTAAGGAGTTTAATTAAAGGCATTTTTAAGGCTAGGTAATGGTTTGGTGTCTTCCTTCACTCACTACCTTTCTATAAGGAAAAGCTGTGAAGGCACCTAGATAATCATTACTTGTAGCTCGTTGTGACAGACTAGTTTGGAGGACTCGTTGTTTAATCCTGACACCAAGCGATAAGAGCCTAAGAGGCTTGGGTACTTAAGAGAGCCTCGCTCCACCCTCCCTCTGGGGAATCTACAATGGGAAGTCCATTCGATAGTTAGTCACACACCATAACTCGTTGGCACGTACCGTAAGGTATAAAAAAGGTGCGTTCACTTGGTCGCTTGAACCCTTGAGTGGGGAGTCCTAGTTATGAACAATCCTTCGTCAGCGAGAGCCTTTGTTTACACTCCTGAAATCTACACATGAACCGTAGTTGTATGACCATTAGAAATTGTTTGCTTATGTTTATGTTTTGGATCATCGTCATTTGGATCCAGTTGGACTTCTTGTCAAGAGATATGAACTTGTTGGGCCATTTAAACTGGGACAAGTTCGTGTCCTTTGACAATTGAGCCGAAAGCTTCTAAAATGTCGATGGGCCATTTTATGTTTGGGCCTCTTATCATTTGAAGTCATTTAGCCATGTTATCGCAAAATGTAAACCTGTTGGGCCTTTTCAACTGGGACAAGTTTGCACCGCGCAATAGTATGATTGAATACTTTAAAATGATAACGAGTCAATTAGGGTAAATTCTTTTATGAGCTTATTTATTCCATACATTGCACGCATCTCATGCATACACGCATCATGTTAACCCTTTGTGTCTTGAAAGCCATCATAGATTCCTATTGGGTTAGGGAAGAAGGAAGACATGTCAGAAGACCATCAGCCAACATGAGTATATTTGACAAAAATATTCAACCCTGGTACCATGATATTCAACGATATCTGGAACGCAGAGAACTCCCAGAAGAAGCAAGCAGAAAAGACAGAATGGCCATTCAGAAATTGGGAAACGGGGCAGCGAAACTATCAGACTTGGAAAGGAATGAGTTCACCGAGCCGATTAATATTGTACTTTACCTGAGGAAGAGAAGACCGAGCAGTCACCAAGGGAATTGGCAGAAAACCTAACCCAATGGGATAGGAAATTCATCCATACATACATACACGTAACTTGCATCCTTTGTTTTGTATTTTGTTTTTGCAGATTTCAAACAAAAGAGAACCAGCAGGGGCGACCAGAGACATATGGCGCCAAGGAGCATAATGAGGATCCAACCATCACGAAAAGGAAGTACCTATACACTTGCATACTTACACATCACACGCACATGTTTTCATTCCATTGTTTTATTTGTGTTCGCAGGTCTCAAAGAAGAAAGAGAAAAAGAGAAGCGACAAGCAAGTTCAAAGCATATAAAATAATACCAGCAATATTCAGAAATGAACCCCTGGGGGCGAATCCCCAAATTACCAGCAATTGAAAAGAGGAATGTCAGAGAAAGAGAAGTCTTTGATGGTTAGGCATATGTCCGGTGATGACATTGTTTGCTGTAGGGAGAAACCTTAGAAACGATAAGTGCGAGACGTGCTCTCATCCGGTATTCTGAATGGATTGATCTCGGCTAGACTCATAAGCACTGGATCACGAGATCTCAACAGTAGAAGCCTGAGTAGTTGGCAAGATGACTAGTTGAAGAGATGATGGATCAGTGAATGACCGTTTGCCTAGATGTCCACCCTGGTTTACTTATGCTACGATATATGATATGGTTGAAAATAAAGAAAAGTCTCTGCAATGAAAAGAAAAGAAAAATAGACCACCTATAACCGATAAGTGTGAAGCTACCCATGGGCGAGTATTAGGACCACCATGAGGAGAAATGCTACCTTAAAGGGTAGGTGTGTCAAAGAAAGAAAAAAAGAAAAAGAAAAGAAAAAAAGAAAATTCAAAATGCAAGAAAAAAAAAGACAAAAAGGAAAAAAAAGACTATATCATGTTGAGCATGCAAGAGTAATCACAGAGAGTGATCAAGACATCTAGATTGGTTAGACCCGCTGGTCCGATTCTCCGAAGCGAAATCATCAAGTTAGCCTACTTAAGGAATAAGCTGCAAAAGAGCCTAAGCACACACACACTGGGGTCTAGTTCAGATCACCTATTCAGACCATCGGAGTTGAGTATATTGAGTACTTTGAAGATTCTCTGGCTTTGACACAAAGCATCTGTTGAGGACGAAAATATGTTTAACTATCAGGATTATCTCGAGTGAGGTATTACAATATGTTGAAATGAACCATCACGTCATCAGTCAGTCTTGCCAGATATGGCACTCTAGGGGCGAGGCCCACATTAGCAATCAGTAGCAGTCTTGGGGGCGAGGCCCACATCATTCTCAGAATCAGTTTTTGCCAGGTATGGCACTCCGAATATGGAGACACATCAGTACCAGTCTTGCAGGGTATGGCAATCAGGGAACAAAGCCCACAGTCAACACAGTTGGGGAATAAAGCCCACATTCATTACAGTCAGGGGAACAAAGCTCATATTCGATACAGTTCGGGAATAAAGCCTACGTCCAGCAAACTCGGGAAAAAAGCCCATAGTCAATGCATTTTAGGAACAAAGCCACACACTCAGCTCAGTTCAGGAACAAAGCCTACACTCAGCTCAGTTCAGGAACAAAGCCTACAGACAGCTCAATTCAAGAACAAAGCCTACAGACAGCTCAATTTAGGAACAAAGCCTACATTCAGCTCAGTTCGGGAATAAAACCCACATTCAGTACAGTTCAGGAACAAAGCCTACAGACAGCTCAGTTCAAGAACAAAGCCTACATTCAACTCAGTTCAGGGAACAAGACCCTCAACTCAAAAAATCGGGAACAATACCCTTAACACAATTCAAGGAACAAGACCCTCAGCTCAAAACGGGAACAAGACCCATAACTCAGGGAACAAGACCCTCAACACAATTCAGTTCGGTAACAAGACCAATAACTCAATTTAGGGAACAAGACCCTCAGCTCAACACAATTCAGATCGGGAACAAGACCCACAGTTCAGGGAAGAAAACCATTATCTCAACTCAAATCGAGAACGAGATCCACATCAACTTCAGTATCAGTTTCGGGAATGAATCCAGAGAATTAATCTCTCAGAGTTTTTGAATGAATCCAGAGAATGAATCTCTCAGAATGTGGAATGAATCCAGAGAATGAATCTCTCAGCATTTGGAATGAATCCGGGGAATGATCTCTCAGTTTGGAATGAATCCAGAGAATGAATCTCTCAGAATGTGGAATGAATCCAGAAAATGGATCTCTCAGAATGTGGAATGAATCCAGAGAATGAATCTCTCAGCATTTGGAATGAATCCAGACTCTCCGGAATGTGGAATGAATCCAGGGAATGAATCTCTCAGAGTTTTTGAATGAATCCAGGAATGAATCTCTCAGAATGTGGAATGAATCCAGAGAATGAATCTCTCAGCATTTGGAATGAATCCGGGGAATGAATCTCTCAGTTTGGAATGAATCCAGAGAATGAATCTCTCAGAATGTGGAATGAATCCAGAGAATGAATCTCTCAGAATGTGGAATGAATCCAGAAAATGAATCTCTCAGAATGTGGAATGAATCCAGAGAATGAATCTCTCAGCATTTGGAATGAATCCAGACTCTCCGGAATGTGGAATGAATCTCTCAGAATTTGGAATGAATCCAGAGAATGAATCTCTCAGAATTTGGAATGAATCCAGGGAATGAATCTCTCAAAATTTGGAATGAATCCAGGGAATGAATCTCTAAGAATTTGGAATGAATCCAGAGAATGAATCTCTCAGAATGTGGAATGAATCCAGAGAATGAATCTCTCAGCATTTGGAATGAATCCGGGGAATGAATCTCTCGGTTTGGAATGAATCCAGGGAATGAATCTCTCAGAAATTGGAATGAATCCAGGGAATGAATCTCTCAGAATTTGGAATGAATCCAGGGAATGAATCTCTCAGAATTTGGAATGAATCCAGGAATGAATCCGGGAATGAATCCCATGGTCGAGGCCCACGTCAACAGAGTTTTGGAATGAATCCCAGGGTCTAGGCCCATATCAGCAAAGTTTCAGAGTGAATCTGAGAATGAATCTCAGGGCTAAGGTCCACACCGTCAGAGTTTTGGAAGGAATCCAGGAACGAATCACAGGTTATCATGAAGTGTTGTGGACTACCGTGAAGAATTGTGGACTACTGTGACACCCTAGGTACGGGGTTTAGTACCATCGAACCAACCCAGCAGGTGGACCAGGTGACAGCTGGTGAGCCAGGTAAGTAAAAATGCATTGCACATACTTTGATAGGATTGTCATTGTCACACACTGAACAAATCCCACAAAGTGGGGGCGACTGTAGGCATTGCATTTTTGCATACCAAACCCGATGATGAGTCTCGTAAGGAGGCACTACCTTTGAGTCGTGGAAGTCGCGGAAAACGGTCGTCGGAAATGAGAAGTCAAGAATTGACATATTATTGGTTTTGATTCGCTAAGTTCGCTCGGAGTTCGCTTGTTGGATGTTCGTTTCAAAGCGTATCTATAACCCGAAAATCACCGCAAACCCTTCCAAGCCCACCTAAACACCTAAACCCACATCCAAAGCCCATGAAACCAAAATAAAAAACACCAACAAGCCCACCACCCATTAGGCCCACGTCCATGACACTAAAATTACCCCTCCTTGCACTATTCAAACATGATTTATCCATTTACCAAACTTACTTTAACCTTTGACTTCACATTTTACCTTGATACCATTTTTTCCAAGCCATTTATTAGACAACCCTACACCATTTATTAGTAAACCCCACGTCCAAGACCTTATAACATTCCTTTTATTTATTTTCAACATCATTAATATCCATCTTTAGACATTTTCAACAAAGCCATCACAATTACATCAACCTTTCACCATTTTTCAACAAAGTTTGCCAACCTAATAAATGTCCTTCAACATCACCTTGCCAACCCAATTAATGCCCTCTCAAATGCCTATATAAACACACATTTTTCTGCCTTGGAACACCTAGCACATATCAAGAGCATACATTAACCAAATACTTAAGCATTTGAAGATCCAAAACAGCCCATTGCTCTCTCTTCAAGTCACGCCCAAGCCCTCCTTCACTGCCTACACTTCAAGCAAATCACAAGTCACGCCCAGCCCTTCATCCTTCATACTACCCCTGAAACACGCACAAAACGCTTCCATTCCAGCCCTTAACCTCACGTCCATTGCCCTCCATTTCAGCTCCCACTACTTCACGCACAAAGCCCTCTAACAGCCCATGCAGGTCACGCCCAAACTGCCAGTAAATAAGCCCCCAAAATCACGCATAAAGCCCTCTTCCAGTAGCCATTCTAGCACCCCCTTTAATCCACGCAAATCAGCTCTTCCAGCAGCCCCTTTAGCTCACGCATAAACTCCCCACTGCAGCTCATTCACACCAAAAACAACTGCCCAAATATACCCCCCAAGCCAACAAAAAAACTGCAACTCTTCCCCTTTGTCCCACATTGATTAGGAAATACCCCTCCCCTTTAGCAACAATTCTTCACGCACAAAGGAAACCAATAAACCCTTACCCATTTTTCCCCATCGATTAAGAAGCTACATGTTATAAAACTCCCTTCAATAGCCCCCTCACCTGCTCACGTGAAACGCACCTAAGCCCTTCCACAAATCACTCTTCACGTACGCACGTCACAGCATCACAGCCCCACGCCTGGACCATTCCTCAACATACACGCCAAACTGCCCCTCATCTAGCCTTCACATTACACGCCAAACTGCCCCTCATCTAGCCTTCACATTACACGCCAAACTCAAAACATCGAACAAAACGGCAAAACAGTGAGCAAAACGTCGAAATAGCGAACCAGTGGAATCGTGGCGTCTTAGCCTTTCCGACGGCCGTATAACGCATCTCCGAAAAGCGACAAAAAAGGTTAGACCTAAGGGTTTATATTATTAAATTTATTTACATGAAATAATGACTTATGAAATGTGTTTAATTTGAATAGTCAGTTTAGCATGTTATTTGGAATTTGTTCTCATGAAATAATGACTTAATATGTGATGTGATTTCGGGTGAATGGAATATGTGATCTTGCTTGTGGTATATTGGATGGAAACCCGTATAAATTCCAAAGCCGAATCCGAATGGACGGTATTATGGTTTGCACTCGGGATACAATGCCCCGTACCACTTGAAGGATTCATGTATTTCATTTCATCCAACTTGTATTTGAGCATGATTAGGCCATTATAATGTTGTTTTTATTTCAAGCATGTTTTAGTTATTTACCTTTTATATGAGGAATTTAAGTTAAGGTATGTTTAGATTACTATGTATGTAGCATGTTTGATGTGTGATGCCGAATGTTTGCCGTTATGAAAAGTTTACTGTTGAAGCATGCAAACCTATAATTTAGACTACTTTGACCAACATGTATGTTGAGTAGACTTGGTTAATATTGCACAAATCCATTCATTACAAACGACATAAGTAAGGGACCATTCCGAACCCAACGGTTTGAGGTCTTCCCTTGCGAGGGGTGAGTGCGGCCTTAAATCATTTTTTCCGGTTCACACCGGGTGGCGACTCCATTATTCTCCGGTTTAGTCCCTCGTGGGCTACTCCGTACTCCCAATCGGGCCGCGACCCCGGAACAGCATGTGTCGCCCAGTTTCTGTGTCCTACAACAAACATACGATTTGCAGATAATGCTACTAAAAAGGGAAATTACATTTGCTTTGTCGAGTCTTTTGATTTGTTCGTGTTCTTCTATTGACTTAACTTTAAGCTTATATACTAACAAATAACCTTCAATAACTACACATGCGGTTATCTTCCACATTTTGTAACTACTCATCTCTTCATTTGCCACCTGTGATAACTGTTGAGTCATGCTCCACATTGTGACTCGCCACCTATGATAACTATTGAATCGTATGATAATTTTTGGATTGTGTTTCACGTCCATGTAAACCGTCCTTTTACTTGATTGTTGTGTGGCTGATTGAGGGATTCATTTGTCTGGCCGATTAGGCGATTCAGTTGCCTGACCAATTAACCGATTTGATTTTTTGGGTGATGGACGTCGCTTCTTTCATCAAATGGACGAGTTTTTCCTAAGCATTGTTGTATCCCGTCGCATGCCACAACTGACCGATCCTACCCCTTGGCTCTCGCTCTAACATCATCTAGCCTTTACAATTTTTGGCTATCAATAAATATGAAGACTTTTGGGATGAAATTTGATTCAGTATTGAGATAAGTTGTGTTAATTATATATATATATATATATATATATATATATATATATATATATATATATATATATATATAAAGTCTTCTATTATGTGTACATTAATATCAATAAAAAATTATTTTATCAATTAACGGTTATTTACATATAAATTCATATTCAACAACTACCCATGATAATTTGTAAAAAACTCAACTCAACACTAAATAAAATCCTTTCACAATTCCAATTTTATTAATTAGCATCGAGTTGCCAAATTGAAGGCAAGAAACATAATTCCTTACAGCAACATCATCAATGTATCTATCATCAGCATAACGTATACATATTGTTATTCTGCATTTGTTGTTTGGACATTAATGAATTTAAATTTGAGATACGTTTCTTCTTAAATGTGTGAATTTAAAGACACCAAACCAGACAACATTCATTGAAAAAATTTAATGAAGCTTCGATTTTACAGAAGAAATGAAATAGCAATAAATCGTTATAAGCTTTTAACTGGCTCAGTGATGATTAATTGCCCAAATGGAAGCAATATAATTAAATTTGTTTAAATCTTTAATGAACATATATGTGAAAAATTAGTGATGCAGCAGGCATCTAAGACAGCAAATTAATGACAAAATCTATGGGGATGGCTTGAATTGAATTAGAAGATTAATGGCAAGTAACTGTGTCAAAAAACTGTTTTTTTTTTTAATTTTTTTTAAAATTTTTTAAATTTTTAAATTTTTATTTTAAACTATGAATAAATATAGACTTGACATATTACTAATGCAACAATGTTATATTAAAATAAAAAGAGAATAGCATAATGTCAGAAATGATAACGTTGTTTATTTTATAGAGCACAACAGAATACAAAACACAATTATATATATGACACACAATAAGTAACTTTGTGTCTGTTTGTTTAGTTGTAAAAAATTTTCCGGAAAATATTTTTTTTATTTATTATATTTGGAACACTTAAGAAAAATTTGATCACTTAAATTAATTTCCGGTTAATCTAAAAGTTTATTCATTTTTTTTTTTGGGAAAATGATTTAAAGAATATATATCCGTAAGTCATTTTACTGAAATTAATTTTTTCTCTTTTCTAAATCTTCCATATTTCACTGCTAACCAGTGTAAATATTTTTTGAAAAAATATTGGACACGTCAAATATTTGAAAATATTTTTCGGAAAATGCGTTCAGGCGATCGTTAAATATTGGAAAATAATTTCCTTTCTGAAAAATGATTTTCATACAAACAACAATATATCAGTCAGTATTTTGGAAACGACGAGACATTTATCGACATAGTATTGTGGTTGATGATCAATTGGTAATATATCTTTCCGATCGAAATCTATTATTTACCGACCGAATTATCGTTAAATAAATAACTATTTTTCTGTAGTGAACGTTTTACTTGCCAAAATCATTTTATTGACGAAACAAACAGACTCAAAATTAAAACCGTAGAATAATTAAACTATATATACCAAGTGACAATGGCCCTCACTATAAAGTAGACAACATGGCTAACTAAAACCATTACTCAATATGACATAAATCATATGTATATTCCAAATTATTATATAGGTATTCAAAAATTTCATTGTCTATTTATTCAATTTTATAATATGATCTCTACTAGAAGTTAGGATTCTATGTAAGCCAGGTTTAATCACTATGTCTTCATCTTCTAATATGCCAATGAATGGGTCTAAAATAATCGTTTTAATATTTTATTGATTTAAAAACAAAACCAACTTGCTTTTTATACGGCGTTAGTACATTGCTTGGCTTTTTTTTCTTAAATTAAAGAATTTGAATCCATATATTATAACAACCCCATTTTAAAATAAACCTTACATTTATAATACAATTGGGCAAAAAAATGCACACCCTTTTTTTGTCTAATGCTATGGCGTAAAAGTCGGCCTACTCCATCGATCTGTGACTGGGTCATTTGGGATCGATAATAAATTATTATTTTATTATATATTATATTAAAATAATATAAAGTGAATAATTTTTTAAAAAAATAGTTTCTATAATTGTATATAACATTCTCATAGAATAACATTTAATTTAATCTCGTAAAATATTCGCCAATTAATTAATTATAGTAAAAGCTCTTTGCTCAATTCCCATTAATAATATACAGCATTCCATAAGCACATGCTAAATATGATTAATGAGAAACAATTATTTATTTATTTTTTTAAGATTGTGTAATATCTCGAAATTTCGGAACAATATTAGAAGGTTCCCGGATTGAAGTTAGGTCTCGGAATGAGACAATGTTGAAAAATAAGAGTTTAACAATTGAAAAATATGTATTGGAATGACTTAAAGTGTTAGGGTTGGTGCTCGGAGTGCCAATCCGGATCGTATTTATGTCCGATTCATGAATACGAACAATTTCTTTTCCATAATATTACTTATTTAATGGTAGCCACCTCTTGTCTTTTATATACATATTCGATCTAATTACGATTACATATCTAATTATGATTAGATTGAAACTAAATCTGATTTAATGATACATGTATATTAGACAAAGACCCTAGGATTTTGTAATTGACATTGGGAAGCGTCACTACAAGTTGTATATGCTTAAATAAAGTTCCTGGTCAAGATTTACTAACACCGATCGGTTAGTAAAATCTGCTGAGACCAGTACATGTCCTATATCGTGACTTGGTCAGATGGTTTATCCCAATGAACCATGAGTCTCGGGAGACTCGTATAGACATGTAGGTGTTTATTTGATAAACACTGAACGACTCACTGAAGATTTCCTAATAGATGGTACATCAACGTCAATATGAATCTTCTCGAGTTGAGCGAGCATAACGGTCCTTCGACTTGAGATACCACAGCGGATATATGAGTTATCCTCCACACTTTGATGGCAGTCACGTCACCGATCTATTTAGATCAGACCTTCGCATGTTCAATGGGTGTGGACTGATGCTAATGATATCCAGTGCATATCAAGATAGAATTCGTCAGTCCTGTGTACATGGCATAGATTTCCTACACATGTTTGCAATCTAGTAAATCCATGGCCGTGGTATAACTTCGGAAGCAATTTCCGAGTGTTATTTAGAGATCGTAAATTTGAAAGTCGACTATATTATACCATAATGATTTGACGTTCTTATCTATATCCCAGGTATAATATGGATAGCCTGTGATGGAAGGATTATACGTATGTAATGACCTCGACTTGCATAGTTTAGCGAGATTATTCGTGGTCGTCATAATTCATGAGTGGGTGAATTATGGACACGAAATTGGAATTCGTGACGGATAAACCTAAACTTAGAGAGTCCCATAATATGAAGTGTACTCGTTGAGCACATAATACTTTATCGAATTAAATGAGTTAATTCGAATCGTTTAATTGGTTAAACGAAAACACATGTAGTAGGGGATTTTGGTCAATTAATAATTAATGTGTATTTATATTTGATACAAAATTTGATTTGATACATATTAATTAATTGTCAAATTAGACTTTGACACATGCCATTAATATATGTATTTGTTATTTAATGTAAATAAAAATACATATATAATAATAATTAAATTAATTAATTATTTAGATATTTAAATGTTAAATATTTGAATAATTAAATGATATTCTTTTTCATAATTGTTATGAAAAATATTTAATTATTATTGGTTACATGTGGCATGTGGCATGTCTTAATTAAGCTTAAGGTGTGCAAATTTGATTTGCTAACATAAAGCTTGATTTTATTTAATTGAATTAAATTGGGAAATTGACAAAATTACCCCTCTAGGTGGGCAATTACAAGTTTTAAAGTGAAAATTTTTTTCTTTTCCCTTCTAAGGGAAGCCATGGCCGAATACTTTTATTCCAAATACTCTCCAAATTTGCTTAATGCTTCAAGATGGAAAAATGAAGAAAATCAAGAAATAGCTTAGGAAATTAGGAGAATTAAAGGTAATTCTTTATATCCCTAAGCTTAGAAAGCGTGTTTTTTATTCTTGGGCATCTAGAGAGATTATAGGGTTTCTTCTTTTCTTGAGAATTTAGTGTTTTTGATTTGGAAGATGGAATAGAAGGCTTGGTGTATGTGTGAAATAAAATTGAATGATATTATTGTAATATTGGTTCAATTTGATTATTTGATGATATGTTTCCACTCTAGAGTTTTATGACTACTCTTGTAATGCTTAGAATTATTCTTGGGTGCTTCATTGGTGGTGGCTTGGATTGGTGTTGTGATTAATGTGATTAATGTTAAGAAAATTGGATTAAAGCATGAAATATTGATATTTTTGCTTTCTGGATCAGATCTGGAAAACCTGGTTTTATGGTGATAAAAATTATGTCATATAAATGTATTGGATGTGTTTTGGGTATTGGAACAATTGTCGGAAACTGTTTCGGAATTGAAATATGCGAAAACTGCGAAAAAACGGCGTTACCGGGTGACTTTTGAGCCAACCGGGTGACGACTGCCTAAACATTGAATTGGTCACTGTTCAGGCAGCCCATGAACTTCCCTAGTACTGTTGGGGCTGACCTGGGCAGCCCCCATGTGTATTGGGTGGTCGGTTCGGTCAAAAACATATTTTATGTCATTTTGCGGAATAATATTTTTGTAAAAGTTTCGCGATGTTTCTTAACTATTTATGTCGTTATTTGATATCGAATAAATATGTTTAGGTGAAATATGAATGAATTATTCATATTAGATATTGAATAATTGATTCGGTAATTTTAAAATTTTAAAATTATGATTTTACCCGAACCACGAGCTTTCGATGCCCCCGCGCCAAGAGCCCAACAAAAATGGTATCAGAGCAGGTCTGATCCTTCACCCATTAAATTAGTCATGCTTGATATATGATATAGAATCCAATTTTGATGTTTGCACATGCATGTAATTTAGATATTTCTTCACTTTTAGTTCTATGCTAACGGAAACAAAACAGGAATTTATTGGTTAAGTTAAGTTATATTTGTTGGGGTTTCGGGCGAAGGGTGCAGCAGAAGCGCTGTTCGGGCCAAATCGTAATTTCAAAACTTTTTAAATTACCGAATGAATTATTCAATATCTAATATGAATAATTTATTCATATTCACATAAACACATTTTATTCGATATCAAATAACGACATACATAAAGTAGAAACTTCGCGAAACTTTTACGAAAAACATTTTTCCGCAAAATGACACAAAAAGCATTTTTGACCGAACCGACCGCCCAACACTTATGGAGACTGCCCAGTCAGCCCCAATAGTGTTAGGGCAGTTCATAGGCTGCCCGAACAGTGACAAATTCACTGTTTGGACAGCCGTCACCCGATTGGCTCAAAAGTCACCCGATAACGTCATTTTTTACCGTTTTCGCTTATTTCAACTCCGAAACAATTTCCGACAATTGTTCCAACACCCAAAACACATCCAAGACATTCATAAGACATATTTTTCATCACCAAAATATCAGATATTCCAAATCTGATCTGGATGTAAAACCAGTCCATTTAACATGCTTTAAATCCACTTTTTTTATTAAGATTAATCTAATTATCCAACACTCATTCAAAGCCACCACACATGATGAACTCTAGAATAATTCTAGGCATAATAAGAGTGGTTATCACACTGTAGAATGGCAACAAGGTTGTCCAACAACAAATTGAACTCAAATTACTTTAATCTAGTTCAATATTCATTTACACACATGCTAAACACTTCCAATTCATCCTCCAAACCAAAAACACCAAAATTCTAAAGTAAAGAAGAAACCCTAGAATCCATCTAATTAATCAAGAACAAGAAACAAGCTTTCCAAGCTCAAGGGGATTGAAGATTACCTTTAATCTTTAATTTTCCTAAAGCTTTTCTTGATTTTCTTCCTTTACTTTCATGAATCATCAAGCCAAGTTTAGGATGTTTTGAAAGGAGGTAGAGTCGGCCATGGAGATGGGTTGGTGAAGGAGAAAATTTTTTCCCCTCTTTAAAACCTATTGACCGAATTTTAGGGGACAAAATTATCATTTTGAAAATAATTAATTTGATCCAAAATCAAATTAATAATATATGCCACCTGTATCCATTTAATAATAAACATGTGTGATAATAATTATCACAAATGAAAATTATCAAAATAAATTAAATATAAAATTAAAGTGGTGAAAAAACAAATTTAACACTTTAACCTTAAATTTAATGTCAAGTGTAACCAATAATAATTAAACATTTTCTATAACAATTATGAAAAAGTTTATCAATTAATTATTATTATATATGTATTTTATTTACATTAAATAACAAATACATATATTAATGACATGTGTCAAAATCTCATTTGACTGTTAATTAATGTGTATCTAATCAAATTATGTATCAAATATAAATACACAATAATTATTAAATAACCAAAATCCCCTAACGCATGTGTTATCGTTTAATCGTTTAAACGATTCGAATTAACTCATTTAATTCGATGAAGTATTATGAATAATCTGTATTATTCATACGCGTTACCCAAGTAGTCAACGAGTACACTTCATATTGTCGGACTCTCTAAATTTAGGTTTATACGTCACGAAATCCAATTTCGTGTCCATAATTCACCCACTCATGAATTATGATGACCACAGATAATCTCGCTAAACTATATAAGTCGAGGTCATTGCATATGTATAATCCCTCCGTCACAGGCTATCCATATTATACCTGGGATATAGATGAGAACTTCAAATTTGTTCGGTATAATATAGTCGACTTTCAATTTATAATCTCCAAATAACACTCGGAACTAATTTCCGAAATTATACCACTGCAATGGATTTACTAGATCGTAAACACGTGTAGGATGCCTATGCCTTGTACACAGGACTGACAGATCCTCTCTTGATACGCACAGGATATCATGAGCATCAGTCCACACCCAATGAACAGGCGGAGGTCTGATCATGAATGGATCGATGATGTGACTGCCATCAAAATGTGGAGGATAACTCATATATCCACAGTGGTATCTCAAGTCAAAGGACCACTATGCTCGCTCAACTCGAGAAGATTGCTATTGACATTGGTGTACCATCTATTAGAAAATCTTCAGTGAGTCGTTCAGTGTTTATCAAATAAACACCTACATGTCGATACGAGTCTCCCGAGACTCATGGTTCATTGGGATAAACCATCAGACCAAGTCACGATATACAACATGTACTGGTCTCAGCGGATTTTACTAACCGACCTGTGTTAGTAAATCTTGACCAGGAACTTTATTTAAGGATATACAACTTATAGTGATGCATCCCAATGTCAATTACAAACTACGTTGTAACTGCGCACTATATTGTAAATCTTAGGGTCTTTGTCTAATATACATGTATCACTAAATCAGATTTAGTTTCGATCTAATCATAATTAAATATTCAATCGTAATTAGATCGAATATTTGTATAAAAGACAAGAGGTGCTACCATTAAATAAGTAATATTATGGAAAATAGAATTGCTCGTATTTATGAATCAGACATAAATACGATCCGGATTGACACTCTGAGCACCAACCCTAATATTATTTCCTTAGGTAGAATTGAACTGTTTAGAAATTGATCTAGATTATATTCTGCATTGGATGTAGAGCAATACTTTCTTGAGGAATATCCCCGCTTAAATAAGGTAGTAGAGTTACATGTATTGGATGCATGTTTCTTTGTCCATCTTATCAATACGGTTATGGGTATCTTTCTATGACTGCATCCGACATCGTTCCAAAGCAGTGAGGGTGTAGTTGATAGAATTTTATCAATACCAGATGTATATTTGATACTAGACAAATTCAAGTGAAAGTGGAAATCATGAACGTGCCAAAGCTGTCAGGACTACATTGGTAGCTTGAGTTTGTCATTCGCAAGTGAAGCCTTGATACGCCTCCTTGTAAACGTGCCAAAGCTGTCATAATGAGAAACGGTCAGGACCAAAATTAGGAGTCACAGTGAGTGTGATTGACAATGAGTTGTCTACCTAATGAATATACGTAGGCGAGACCGTGCCAAAGCTGTGAGTCGAAATATATTCATGGGGTCCACTTCTCACTATGGAATTCAATTTAATTATTGAATTCTCATTTTCCGTTGGGGATTACGGTATTACGTAAAGTAGTGGGAGACACTGTTGGGTTAAAAATTCATAACTAAGGCAGTGAGTAATATTATGAAAATTGCTGCTTTTGTTTTATTTTATTCTATATTGTTAATAGAATTAAACTTCTAATCCAGTGCATGTATATTATTTGAATATATATTTTCTGACTTCACTTATGGTTGCGAATTTCTAGAATAGGTTCTAGAATGTTAATAGACTTGGATATTGCTAGATTAGTCTAAACCATCAGGAACTGTTGTTCCGATTTTCTTGAAAATCAAGATGGTTAGTGACTTAGTCACTAAGTCATGATAGGTCATCTAAATAGATATCTATTTTAGGATATAATTGTCTAGAGAGAATATTTTCTTGTGTAGTAAGAATTGACGTGAATTAGTTCATGTCTCGAGATTCTTGACTGGCATTAAGAAAACTCCATTAGGTATTTTGTTTATCTTATAATGACGTTTCTTGGCTTTAGTGACTTTTAGAATCACGTGATTGACACATTTTGCTAATCAATTATTTGCAATTGTTGTAAATAATTGAAGGTAAAATTATAAAGCTAAAGAAACGAGATATGTATAGTTGTGTATAGAGAAAATCGATTCTCGCAATATGACAACTGTAGCTATTGGATACCAGATCTCTCGTCAAGTTATTTAAAATAGAGTTTAATGATTATTTTTTATATTTGATATCATAACTTGTGACTATTGGATAATTAGTTGTTCTATATAAACAATTGTTACATATTTTAATATGACTAGTAGTGTCATTGATGAAGAGATAAACATTAAGAAAAATATTCGGTTAACTAAATAACTTAGAATAGTGCTTTATGAGATTTTTTCACATAAGCATTAGATGCTTATTCCGTATGGTAAATGATGGTCTGATATAAGATCACACCATATATCCTTATCCATTTAATGAATATTGTATTCAGGATGTGATTAAATCTCATTTAACCAATGATCGTCATTGGACCAGAGATTTATTAAACTAAAACATTAGATGTATGTAGTTTAATGAATTACAAATTGCCTTGGATAGTTTTCTTTACTTCGTAACTTAGTTAATGAATTGTCATGACTTAGTTACATGTTTCTAAAAGAATATTTATTGAACGTCCTAAATGGTTCGAGAACTTTCAATATGTTTCTGATGAAACGCGGATAGAATATTTTGAACGGTTCAAAGATATTGTATTTGAAGTGTTGAAAACTATATTTTTTAAAATTCATCGTGAGTCTTTGAATTGTTCAAGGATGTTTGATATGATCAAACATATGAATTTATGGCAATTAGTTCTAAAGTTATTTAATGAATTTGATTCTTACTCAATATGAATCTTCTACGATTCCATCGTGATGGAATTGGTTAGTGGTAGAAATCGAATCTTATGTGATTTGATTCGTTTGATATTGAGTGTTATCGAATTATTTTCAATACTCTTGGGGATATGCTCTAGTAACATTAATTCATCATTTTAATTCATGTTCCATTAGTTTCTACAGTTACGTATATGATATGTATAGGTAGAAAATTTGAATCTTGAAAAGTTTGAGATTTGAATATTTCTTTTGTATAATGGTTATATAATTGAAAATACTTTCGCCTCGGAAGTACAAGTAAAAATTTATCATTTATTTTATTTAATAGAATATTATATTCTATTTGATAGAATATCTTTTCTAAGATCCCGAGTAATAAAATTATTTTATTACTTGGTGTGTAACATCAGATGTTAACAATTGAAGAAAAGACTTGACTTATTGAAGTCAAATGTGAGAGTGATAAACTATAAATGGAACTACATAATTAATAAGATGAAAAGACCTTTAGAAAGCTTTCATATAAGTCCAATAGGATGTCAGAATCATTAGCGTAGTATTTGATACTTAATGGTTCTGCTGTTTCTTATCGAAGAAAATTATCCTATAACTTATAGTGGGAGCGATATTTGATACCGATTTCAGAAATTAGCATTGAACCATAGATCTAAGATTGTTCGTAGCTTACTACAATCAAGTTTTGAACTTGATTAAGCTTTCATTATGAATCGTTCATAAAATATGCAAATTATTGCGCAACAAAAGTAAAGTGAGCTTATTAACGGTTTGACCTTTATAGTATGATAATGAGAAATGTTATACTCAACAATCTATTGTAGATTATTAGGAAACTTGTCTCTAGTCACACTAATTGAACAAATAAGATCTGTTGGTTAATGTTGATATTAAACTATGTATTTTGGCTAAAGAATGCAAAGTGGTGTTCCTGAATGGTTTCTTCGAATAAGAGATCCATTGTGGTTTCTTTGTTTGAAGAGTTCATTCTAGAATGGCCCTGGAGTTTGTATTCTGCTAAGATCACAGTTTGATATACTAGCTTATATAGGCTATTGTAGACTCTAATAAGCATTCCGAAAATCTATGTTTTCTAATTTTTATAACAGTCAGATTGTCTGATTTTATCAAAGCATAGAGAATACACATATGATAGTAGGGTCAGTGGCAGCGTAAAAATTTCTTTCTTGTGTTATATATCCTAACTACATTATCATTATTAATGTAATAATGAGATGTTTGTAAGGTAAAAAGTTTACCTAAGTCTTCTTTTCTCTGTGAAGGCAGTGAGAGTAGTCTCTGTTATATTTGATATAAAGTTTTATATATGATATAAAACTATAGACTTGTGGGATACTCTCATTAGTCGTGCATTAGATATGATCTAATAAAGGACACATCAAAAACTATTTGTATGATAGTTAGTATAACTGTTTGACAGTTAGTGTGTCTCTTGTATATAGTATTCATCTTTCATAAAAAGATAATTCCTTTGATGAAAGAGAAATTGATTAGAATGTCTAGTCAATCTTATACATCATAGGATAATGGCATAATGAATACTATTTTATGTGTGATTAAAGATATCAATTTAATCGTAATAGTTACGAGCTATTTTGATACGCTATAGACCATAGGATGTGTCTTGAAACAAGTTCTTTGTTATCTTTGAGATATTAAGAATGAGTTTCTTATTCATGGAGAATATAATCCGCAACCATTAGGATAAAATTAGTTTTGAGTCTAATTATGACGTTAGACAGTCTACATCATATAGAGTCAGAAAAGTTGCAGTGGGAGTGTAACAGTTATTCTACTGTATTAGTGAAATTAGTTGTAACTTATGAAGTATTGACTTATGAAGTTGCAAAGTGACCTTATAGATTAGAAGTTTTGATATTAGTATTGTGTATGCGGTTGTCTACATAGAATTTTGGATTTGATCTCTAAATACATAGACAACTTAAAGCTATAGCACAATATTGATATCGCATCTGAGTCATATTGATGTAGAACTTGGGTTCAACAAAATATGAATAATGATGGTTAAGGGAAACGATTGATTTGTTGGACAAACTCAATATGTTATAGCGGACCTACATCCTGTTGTCTACCTCTTGAGTGCTAGGTGATCTCTTCAGGGCCATGAGTATGTGATACATATTGAGATGTGTATATGATATCGTGGATTGGCACTAGAACAAGTGGGAGAAATTGTTAGGGTTGGTGCTCGGAGTGCCAATCCAGATCATATTTATGTCCGATTCATGAATACGAACAATTCATTTTTCCATAATATTACTTATTTAATGGTAGCACATCTTGTCTTTTATATACATATTCGATCTAATTACGATTAGATATCTAATTATGATTAGATTGAAACTAAATCTGATTTAGTAATACGTGTATATTAGACAAAGACCATAGGATTTACAAGTAGTGCGCAGTTACAACGTAGTTTGTCATTGACATTGGGAAGCGTCACTATAAGTTGTATATCCTTAAATAAAGTTCCAGGTCAAGATTTACTAACACAGATTGGTTAGTAAAATCCCCTGAGACCAGTACATGTCATATATCGTGACTTGGTCTGATGGTTCATCCCAATGAACCATGAGTCTCGGGAGACTCGTATAGACATGTAGGTGTTTATTTGATAAACACTGAATGACTCACTGAAGATTTCCTAATAGATGGTACACCAATGTCAGTAGGAATCTTCTTGAGTTGAGTGAGCATAGTGGTCATTCGACTTAAGATACCATAGTGGATATATGAGTTGTCCTCCATACTTTGATGGCAGTCACATCACCGATCTATTTAGATCAGACCTCCGCCTGTTCGTTGGGTGTGGACTGATGCTCATGATATCCAATGCGTATCAAGATAGAATCTGTCAGTCCTATGTACAGGGCATATGTTTCCTACACGTTTTTGCGATCTAGTAAATCTATTGTCGTGGTATAACTTCATAAGCGACTTCCGAGTGTTATTTAGAGATAGTAAATTTGAAAGTCGACTATATTATACCATAAGGATTTGACGTTCTTATCTATATCCCAGGTATAATATGGATAGCCTATGACGGAGGGATTATACGTATGCAATGACCTCGACTTGCATAGTTTAGCAAGATTATTCGTGGCCTTCATAATTCATGAGTGGGTGAATTATGGACCCGAAATTGGATTCGTGACTGATAAACCTAAACTTAGAGAGTCCCACCATATGAAGTATATTTATATAATGAAATGAGTTAATTGGAATTGTTTAATTGGTTAAGCGAAAACACATGCTTTAGGGGATTTTGGTCAATTAATAATTAATTTATATTTATATTTATATTTGATATAAAATTTGATTTGATACAAATTAATTAATTTTCAAATGAGACTTTGACACATGCCATTAATATATATTTGTTATTTAATGTAAATTAAAATACATATATTATAAAAATTAAATTATTTATTTATTTAGATATTTAAATGTTAAATATTTGAATAATTAAATGATATTCTTTTTATAATTGTTATGAAAAATATTTAATTATTATTGGTTACATGTGACATGTTTTAATTAAGCTTAATGTGTGCAAATTTGATTTGCTAACATAAAGATTGATTTTATTTAATTGAATTAAATTGGGAAATTGACAAAATTACCGCTCAAGGTCGGCAATTACAAGTTTTAAAGTGAATTTTTTTTTTCTTTCCCTTTTAAGGGAAGCCATGGCCGAATACTCCTCTAGACCTGATGCATGCAACACATACATAGACAAACAATTTACAATGTAGGACCCCACGTGTCCGATTGAACTCATTCCCATCCAATCATGTGTATCTCGCCCGGCGCGACAAAACATCGTGGTAAAGGATTTTAACTCCTCGAAATAGAAGACCTTTAATCGCACTTACTAAGCCTATGCGCTAATGACATAATGCACATAAAAACAAAGACAAGAATATCGGACTTCGTATACTCGATTAAACACATCTCACATTCAACCGAATATACATCATCCGGCGCGGCAAAGCATCGTGGTAAAGGATTTTAACCCCTCGAAATAGAGGACCTTTAATCGCACTTACTAAGCCCATGCGCTAATAACACAATGCATATAAGAAATAAAAGAAACAACAATATCAGACTTCGTATACCCGATTGAACACATCTCACATTCAACCGCATACACATCGTTCGGCACGGCGAAGCATCGTGGTAAAAGATTTTAACCCCTCGAAATATAGGACCTTTAATCGCACTTACTAAGCCCATGCACTTGACCTCATCATTACTCAAACAAATAACATGCAGAAAATAAATAACGATAATAAAAAAATCAAGATAACGTGAAATAAAATATGTGCCATATACTCAAGTGGTACGTGGAGTTGTATCCCGAGTACAGATCATACTACCGTCCATTCGGAATCGGCTATGAAATTTATGTCCGGGTTTCCATCCTATATACCACAAGAGGCGACACATTTTCATTCATTCAAGGGCCACAACACACATTATGCAACGACTCTCATGCGAATAAAATTCAATAAACAATTAAAAGATGAATATAAACTAATGAGAAATGTGCCCTCAGGTCTAACCTTTTAGACTTTCGGAAGTACCGTACACGGTCGTCGGAAGGGTGGATGCTCCGTAACTCCTCTGGTTCACTGGTTCAATGTTTCCCTTCACTGCTTCGCTGTTCGGGCTGTTGTTTTCCCTCCATTTCGCTGCTGCTTTACTGCTGTTTTGCGGCTGTATTTCGGTCACTGTTTTGGTGTTTTAGGCTACTCTTTTTGAAGGTTTAGGGTGCAATTTTTTTAGTTACCGTTTTGGGAATTCAGGGGCTGTGATTTTCTGTAATACAAGGGTGTTTAAGGGCTGTGATTTTCGGTAATGCAAGGGTGTTTAAGGGCTGTGTATTCGGCTATAGAGGGAGGAGGAGGAGAGAAAATTCTTTGCTTCTTTTTCTTGTGTATCAGGTGTGGATTGCTATGCTTTTTCTTTGTATTTTGCGTGAATAGTCAGGAGGAGAAAAGAGATTTCTTGTGTGAATTATGTGTGAATGAGCTAGAAGGGTGAAGGGTTGAGAAGTGGTTTCTTTTATAGACAAAGGCTATGGCTCTCCTTGTTTGAAAAGGAAGGAATCAATTAGTGTCTCACAAGGAAAGTCTAATACTTGATTGGGGGACATGTCTTGGCTAGATTAGGAATATGATATATTTAATTTGTTTTGTTTAGGCATATATATGTTTAGTTTGGTATATAATATTCTTGATTGATTTTAATTAGGCATGATTTTATTTGATATTTATTTTAATTTGGTATATGATATTTACACATATTTAATTCCCCATGTGTTAAATAAGTGTTTTATTAATTTGGATGTGTTTTATGGGCTTTGGTGGGCTAATTGGGCTTGGGTGTGAGGCTAGCAGCAAAACCAGAAATACCGACACCGTTCGAACGCCGATTCGAACGCTACACGAACGCCCGCTATCTGCTTGACGTTCGAACACGGTCATGAACGCAGCACGAATGAAACCAGTGAACTTGTGAAATGAATTCGATGACGTACTTATTCTGAATTTCCCCTTCCAACGTCCGTTTCCCGTGACTTAAAAGGTAGTGACTCCAAATGAGACTCATCATAGGGACTTACATGGAAAAATTTAGTGCCTACAGTCGGCCCCACTTTGATGGGACTTGTGTAATGTGAAACAGTGGCAATCCTATCAAAGTTATGCAATGCATTTTCATTTACCTGGCTCGCCAGCTGCTACCTGACTTGCCTGCTGTCTCGAACTGAGTTAGTGCTGCAGTGGACCTCGACCTTGGGACGCATCCCAATATCACCGATAAAGGTGGGCCTCGACCCTGGGACGCATCCTGAAACTGATGATGCAGTGGACCTCGATCCTGGGACGCATCCCAATAACTGCAACTGGTATATGTGTTGACGTGGGCCTCAACCCCGAGACGCATCCCCTAGACTGCTGCTAGTATTGATGTGGGCCTCGCATCTGGGACGCATCCTAAAAAATGCTGCTGGTATGTTGATGCTTCTAATCTACTTGTCTTCGCCGCCTTCTCTTTTCTTCTTCAAAACCTGCGAATACAAACACAAAACGAATGCCAAAATATGTTACGTGTATGCATGCATGCATGGATGAGTTTTCTTATCCCGTCGGGTTAGGCCTTCTGCCAAGTCTTCTATTTCTCAGGCAAAATATTTCTTCAATCTGTCCACGTGATCGGCTCAGTGAAATCGTTACCTTCCAAGTCTGACAGTTTCACTGCCCCATTTCCCATTACTTCTGCATTATGTAATGTCCTTCCCAGTTAGGTCTGAACTTTCCTCTCGGGTCTGTCGTCGATGGCCTTGACTGTTTAAGTACCAAATCACCTTTTCTGATCTTAGTAGGGCGCACCTTCTTGTTGAATGCCCGAGCCAACCTCTTCTGATGTATCTGCATGTGATGCAAGGACTTCATTCTCTTTTCATCTAGCAGTACTAACTGTTCAAACCTCTGTGCGGCCCATTCTTGCTCAGGTAACTCTGTTTCTGCTAATACCCTCATTGATTGTATCTCAACCTCCACTGGCAGTACTGCTTCCATTCCGTAGACCAAAGAGTAAGGTGTGGCTCATGTTGCTGTTCTTACTGACGTTCTGTACCCCCACAGGCACAAGGCATACGGTAGCTTATCTGCCCAATCCATGCAGTTCTCTGTCATCTTGGCTTAAAATGTCTTTATTGTCTTGTTGGCTACCTTAACTGCCCCATTTGCCTGCGGCCTGTACGGTGATGACTTATGATGGCCTATCCTGTATTTCTGTAGCATTGCCCTTGTTCCCCTGAAACTAAACTCCGTTATCTGTAACCACATAGTGCGGCATACCATACTGACAAATGAGATTCTGAGCTATAACTTTGAGAAATAGTCTATACCACTACTATGAAGTGATGCCCATTCGATGCATTCGGTCGAATCTCTCCAATCATATCAATTCCCCATGCTGAGAAAGGCCACGGCTCTGACAGCCCATGCAACTCTGTGTGCGGCAAATGATTCAAATTACCGTGTGCTTGACAATCATGACAGTGCTTTACCATCTTCGCGCAGTCGGTCTCTATGGTTGACCAGTAAAAACCTTGTCTCACTATCTTGCGGGACAGATTCAACCCGTTCATGTGCGGACCACATACCCGGCGTGTGTTGTACTTCTTCCATTACCTGCTGAGCCTCTTCTTTTCTCAAATATTTCAACTGAATACCGTTTGCTTGCCTCTTGTACAGTTCCACTTTCAAAATCACATATTGGGATGCTAATTTCTGAATGGCTAATCTGTCTTTTCTGCCTGCTTATTTCGGGAGTTCCCCGTGTTCCAGATACCTTTGAATATCGTGATACCAAGGTTTACCATCGTCGATCTCCACTTCCAGGACTCTTTCTATCTCATAAACAGGTCTATTTGCTGTTGTCAGTACCAATGGTCTCATTACCAACTTCTCTGGATTTTCCCAAGTTGCTGCAAGTGTAGCTAATGCATCCGCCATCTGATTCTCTTCTCACGGGAAATGCTGAAACTTACAATCGGGGATAACCTGTGCCAACTTCCTGAGGTGAAAAAGGTAAGGTTTCAACCGTTCTTCTTTCAATTCCCATTCTCCTCGCATCTGCTGGACTACCAACATAGAATCTCTGAAGAATTCCACACTCTCAGCCTTCAAGGCTATCAATGCAGTCAAACCAAAAACACATGCTTCATACTCGACCATGTTGTTAGTTACTCTGAACGTCAACCTCTTGGCCAAAGGCAAAGTCTCTCCTTCGGGGGTCATTATCACGATCCCAATTCCAGCTCTCTTGCAATTCACTGCTCCGTCAAAATATATTTTCCATCTCTGAACTGTTATTGCTTGGATCTCTTCATCTGGAAATTCAAACTTATGTTGATCCCCTTCAATAGGTTGCAATGCCAGAAAATCTGCTACGGCTCGCCCCTTGATAACTTTGGAAGTGAGGTACTCAATGTCAAACTCTGTCAGCAACACTAAGCATCTGCCCAATTTCCCCACTAGCGAAGGCACTGAATGCAGATATTTCAGAGGATTCTCCTTTGCCACTACCTGGATCTTGTAAGATTGGAAGTAATGCCGTAATTTTCTGGATGCCCATACTACTGCCAAACAGATCTTCTATACTTCTTGATAGCGGGCTTCATACGGAAGCATTTTCTTACTGAGATAGTAGACTGCATGCTCTACCCCGGTTTCATCTGCCTGTACTATCATTGCCCCCAGTGCTTCTGATTCTATAGCCAAATACAGTACCAAGGGTCTGCCTGGTCTTAGAGGTTTCAAAACAGGAGGCTTCACCAAATATTCCCTGATTTTGTCGAAGGCTGACTGACACTGCTCATTCCATTTCATTGGCTGGTCCTTTCTCAACAGTTTAAAAATAGGCTCACACACTAATGTCAACTTGGCGATGAACCGACTGATGTACTGAATTTTTCCCAGGAATGGTCTAACCTCTTTCTCTGTCTTCGGTGCCGGCATATCTGTAATTGCCTTGATTTTCTCAGAATCTACTTATATTCCTCCCATTCCCACTGTATGTCCCAGTAATTTTCCTGATGTTACCCCAAACACACATTTCTTGGGATTCAGCCACAAGTTGTATTGGTCAACTCTCTGAATGAACTTTTCCATTGCTTCTATTGTCAGATTCTGGTTTCTAATTTCACCATCATGTCATCCACATATACCTCATTCTTTTTGTGCATCAAGTCATGAAATAATGTAGTGGCCATCCGCTGATAAGTAGCTCCTGTATTTTTTAGCCCAAACGGCATTACCTTGTAACAATAAGTACCCCACTCTATGACGAAGGCAGTTTTGTGCTTGTCTTCCTTAGCCATAAGAACCTGATTATACCCTGAAAACCCATCTGCAAATGAGTACATGGCAGATAAAGCTGCACTATCAACTAGTACATCAATGTGAGGTAGAGGAAAATCATCTTTCGGACAAGCCTTGTTGAGATCTCTGTAATCCACACACATTCTGACTTTCCCATCTTTCTTCGGCACTAGCACACAATATTTGATAACCATTCGGGATACTTTACCACTTCTAGGAACCCCACATCTATTTGTTTCTTAACCTATTCTCTGACCTTCTCGGCCCACTCAGGTCTCATCCGTCGAAGTTTCTGTTTCTTTCACTGGCCTCATATTTGGATAAGTTGGTATTGTGTGCTGGGCAATGCTTCTGTCTACCCCAGGCATGTCCTCATAGGACCAAGCAAACACTTTGGCATATCTGACCAATACTTCTTCTAATTTCTCCCGCTCTTCAGCGGTAACTTCACTTGCAATCAGAATTTCCATGGGGTTCTCAGGCGTGCCCAAGTTAAATGCATTCGTTCTGGTGGAGCTGATATCAAATATACTCAAGTCATGCAAGTTAGAGGAAAAAGACTCGGGCAAATAAGCAAAATGATTGTCTTTATTGCTAATAAATGCGGGAGTACACTCAAACAAATCAGGAAGATAAATGTCTTCATCATCGGCAGACACTTCATCCTCCGCAACCAGGTTCTTCTCAGACTTCTTATCCTCTTCGAGAGTCAGGCTCTCCAACTTCATCAATTCTTCTTCCCAATTCTCTTCCTCCATAACTTCTTCGGTCAACGGCTTCTTACCCAGCATCTCTTGGAAGATCTCAAAACCAGGCACCACAATTCCGTTAACTTCTATTAGATCGGGCTCACATTGATACCCTGAAGCCTTTACAAAACAATCCATCAATTTCAGCCCTTTCTTTTTAACCTTCGGCTTTTCCTCGTCAGATTTGTACCCACAAACCCCTCCGAGTAGTCTGTCCTATAAAGTTTGGCAGTTTTGAACCCTCACCCGGCTCGAACTTCATTTTTCCCATGATCCTAGCTACCTTAGGATCCACCCATTCATCAAAAGTTGCTGACACTTGGAACCTCGTGAAAGGCTGTATTTCCAAAGCAGCCACAACATTGTCTACCTCAGCTCGGATGGTGACAATCTCTCCCCCATATGGGAACTTAATCATCTGATGTATAGTGGAGGGCACGCCCCCAACCTTATGAAACCAAGGCCTTCCCAACAACAAGGCAAAAGTGGCTGGGATATCCAGCACTGTGAACTCAACTTCATCCTCAATAGGACCAAGCTTGACCGCTGCTATAAATATACCCTCAACTCCTCGCTTACTATCATCATAAGCCTTGATAGTCATACTAGAGGGATCCAGATCTGTTGTTTTCATACCCAGCTTGGCCAAAATCTTCAACGGGCACACATTAATGGATGAGCCGTCATCCACCATCACACAAGAGGTCCTTTTACCCCTTACTTCAGCTTTGATAAACAAAGGTCTATTATGATTTCTCCCCTCAGTTGGGAGTTCTTCCTCAGAAAAAATGATTGCCTGCAAAGCTTCCTTTTGCACTGACCCAACAAAAATTGCGGGGTTGGCATCCTCCGTCACCCCTATCTTGCTTAAGGCCTTAACCATGGCCCGTCTGTGCTCCTGAGATGCACACAACAAATCCCAGATAATCACTTGTGCTCGGGTTTTCCTCAACTACTGCAGCACTACATCTCCCTCGGCATTTTCTGTATTCTCAGCCACTTCTCTACCATCTGATAACACTCATTTACCCTTCTCAGTCATATCATTATAGAAACGCCCTTTGCTTGTCATCCCCCTCACTTCTTCTTCATCACTACTGGAGAAGTCTTCCCAGAAATTCTGCCCCCATTCTTTCTCATCTTCACTGTTACTATCCCAAATTCCAAGGCAATAGGCTTGGTGGTCAAAGGATTTGAGGACAAGGCTTTCGGGTAGGCCAGAGTTTATCATATAGGTTGGTGGGGGGACAGAGTGGTAATTTGGTAGGGGATTTTGGTGTGTGTTGGGGCATTCTGTTCAGGGTCGGGTATTTTTTTGGAGTCTATAAGGTCCTGAATTTCATGGCGGAGGCGAGCACAATTATCAGTGTCATGGCCTTTCTGTTGGTGGAAGTGACAGTATTGGCTCAGGTTGAGATGTGGTGGTGGAGGGTTGGGAATGGAAGTGGTGGTCTCGAGGGGTTTCAGAAGTCATTGTCTTTTTAATTTCTCCCAGCACTTTAGACACAGGGTCTCCCTAAGTTGGAGAATCTCCGATTCCGGATGGCAACAATCTCCGCAGAAACAGGTTTGGTACCTGATGTTCCCCCAATAGGCCTCCTACTTAGGCCATAAAACTTCATGTTCTATGCTTCTTCTTCTTCAATATCCATAATAGTTTCTCTCAACTGTCAAAAATCAGCAATCATGAAGGTCATCCTCCTCAGTTTCCCATAGATGGAGGGCTTGGTGCCCTTGATAATCATCTTAATTTGGTCCTTCTCCGAGGGCCGAGTCTGTATCTTTAGGAGCTGGCTTCTCCAGCGGTCTACATATTCTTTGAAGCTTTCCTCTGGCTTCTGCTTAGTGTTCTCCAAATCTCGGAGTGACAAATCAATCTCCAGATCTGTAACATATTGCTTCAGAAAAGCATCAGCCAGTTCCCTCCAATCTTCCCTAATCTTCTTCTCAAGGCTGTGATGTGATACCAAACTACCGGCGCTCCCTCAAGTGACATCCTAAATATTTTCTACACTTGACGCTTGGATAAACCACTAAAATCATAACTGAAACATACTGACGGAGATGGACCCTCGGATCCCCATTCCCGTTGAACTTAGCCATATTCGGCATCTTGAACTGAGCTGGCAACTGTTCTTCGAAGGTCATTGCCTCATAATCTAACAACTCTTCATTTTACCCCTCATTTTACGGGTAACTGTTTCAACCTGATCCCGAAGCTTCTGAAATTCTGCCTGAGACCTAATCACTCTGCATGTTGCATACTCTGCCATGTCATCATCAAAAGTGGGGATATCATCCCCCAACCCATTCGGAGGCTCCTCGCGCCTCACATTCTCAGAATTCCCCCAAGCACGGGGTACAGCCATACCAGCCACAGCAATAGTCAAGGCTTGCAACTGTTCAGTAATTCTGGCGAGAACATTTTCCAACTGATCTATCCGGGCTACTTCTTTATCAGATGTACTCATATCTATTACCGGTCTTTTAGTGAGTCTTCCATCTTTACTAACCCAACAGGAATCTATGATGTCTTTTATAGATATAGAGGGTGTTAACAGGATATATGTATGCATGAGATGAATGAGATGCATGCGATATAAGGAATATATCAATTCATTAAAATTTTCACACAAATCGGCCCATCATCATTATAGAAGCTTTTGGGCTAACTGTCATAGGAGTGAACTCATCCCCGTTTAAATGGCCCAACAAGTTCACATATTATGGCAAGAAGTCCAACCGTATCCAAACGATAACGTTCCTAAACACAAACATACAATGGCCCATTGGCGTTTTAGAAGCTTTTGGCCCAATCGTCATAAGATACGTTCTTGTCCCAATTTAAATGGCCCAACAAGCCCATACCTCATGACAAAAGGTCCGCATGGATCCAAACAACAATGTTCCCAAACACAAGCATACAAAAATAATTTCTACAGAGTGGCCCACCAACATTTCAGAAGCTTTTGGCCCAATTGTCACAGGATACGAACTCGTCCCAGTTTAAATGGCCCAACAAGTTCGCATTTCTGACAAGAAGTCCAACTGTATCCAAATGAGGATGGTCCACAAGCACAAGAAAATAGTTGCTATAGGTTATACAACCTGGTCTACATGTGGGTTTGTGGGAGTGTAGACAAAGACTCTCGCTGGCGAAGGATTGCCCACAACTAGGTCTCCCCACTCAAGGGTTCGAGCAACCAAGTGAGCGCACCTTTTTTATACCTTACAGTACCTGCCAACGAGTTATGGTGTGTGACTGACTATCAGATGGATTTCCCGTTGTAGATTCCCCAGAGGGAGGGTGGAGCGAGGCTATCTTAAGTACCCTAGCCTCTTAGGCTCTTATCGCTTGGTGACAGGAATAAACAACGAGTCCTCCAAATTAGTCCATCACAATAGGCTACAAGTAAATGATTATCTAGGTGCCTTCACAGCTTTTCCTTATAGAAAGGTAGTGAATGAAGGAAGACACCAAACCACTGCCCAGCCTTAAAAGTGCCTTCGATTAAACCCCTTTTAACCCACAGTAGACACGGTTAATTAAAGCACAAATCATAATATTACAAGATATTATTTCGGGGCCGATTCTCTATCCCCAGTGGAGTCGCCAGACTGTTGAACACAGAAACTGGGTGACGCATGCTGTTCCGGGCTCGCAGCCCGGTTGGGAGTACAGAGTAGCTCACGGGGGACTAAAACGGAGAATGATGGAGTCGCCACCCGGTGTGAACTGTGACAAAGATTTAAGGCCGCACTCACCCCTCGCAAGGGAAGACCTCAAACCATTGGGTTCAGAATGGTCTCTTACTTATGCCACTTGTAATAAAATGATTTATGCAATAATTCAACAAAGCCTAAGCAACATTTATTTCCAAGGATAATTTACTCCTAAGTTCGCATGCATAAGTACAAAACCCATATCCAAGTTTTCATATAACACATTTTTCATGTTTGCATACAACCTATTTGCATATAATCTATGTCTGAATTTGCATGCATAAAGGTAAATTAACATACGAAAAGCATACAACTTAATAAGCACATTGTACTCACACATGTGGGGAATTAAATGGAAATTGCACAATCATGCGTAATAAAGAGAAACAATCAGGTTCGTAATACAAAGGGATAACTAATAGGGCAATTATGCATAAAGTGTGATAAAAAGGACTCAGTTCAGTGTGTGCGCGTTCGTGTAGCGTTCGTAAATGCGTTCGAACAGTAAACAGAAGGTTCGCGTTCGTGTAGCGTTTGAGAACGCGTTCGAACGGGACCAGACCTGATGAATGATAAAGCAAAGAAAATACGTGCGCTTTCGTGTAGCGTTTGTAAAATACGTTAGAACGTTGAACAGAAGGTTCACGTTTGTGGGGCGTTTGAGGACGCGTTCGAACGAGACCAGACCTGATGCATGATAAAACTAAGAAAATGTGTGCGCGTTCGAGAACGCGTTCGAACGGAACCAGACCTGATGCATGCAACACATATATAGACAAACAAATCCACAATGTAGGACCCCACGTGTCCGATTGAACTCATTCCCATCCAATAATGTGTACTCGCCCGGCGCGGCAAAGCATCGTGGTAAAGTTTTTTAACTCCTCGAAATAGAAGACCTTTAATCACACTTACTAAGCCCATGCGCTAATGACATAATGCACATAAAAACAAAGACAACAATATCGGACTTCGTATACTCGATTGAACACATCTCAGATTCAACCGAATATACATCATCCGGCGCGTCAAAGCATCGTGGTAAAGGATTTTAACCCCTCGAAATAGAGGACCTTTAATCGTACTTACTAAGCCCATGCGCTAATAATACAATACATATAAGAAATAAAAGAAACAACAATATCGGACTTCGTATACCCGATTGAAAACATCTCATATTCAACCGTATACACATCGTCCGGCGCGGCGAAGCATCGTGGTAAAGGATTTTAACCCCTCAAAATAGAGGACCTTTAATCGCACTTACTAAGCCCATGCGCTTGACCTCATCATTACTCAAACAAATAACATGCAGAAAATAAATAACGATAATAAACAAATCAAGATAACGTGAAATAAAATATGTGCCGTATACTCAAGTGGTACGTGGAGTTGTATCCCGAGTACAGATCATACTACCGTCCAGTCAGAAGCAGCTATGAAATTTATGTCCGGGTTTCCATCCTATATACCACAAGAGGCGACACATTTTCATTCATTCAAGGGCCACAACACACATTATGCAATGACTCTCATGCGAATAAAATTCAATAAATAATTAAAAGATGAATATAAACTAATGAGAAAAGTGCCCTCAGGTCTAACCTTTTATGTCGACTTTCAGAAGTACTGTACACAGTCGTCGGAAGGGTGGATGCTCCGCAACTCATCTGGTTCACTGGTTCAATGTTTCCCTTCGCTGCTTCGCTATTCGGGCTGCTGTTTTCCCTCCGTTTCGCTACTTCTTTACTGATGTTTTGCTGCTATATTTCGGTCACTGTTTTGGTGTTTTAGGCTACTATTTTTGAAGGTTTAGGGTGCAGTTTTTTTAGTTACCGTTTTGGGAATTCAGGGGCTGTGATTTTCTGTAATGCAAGGGTGTTTAGGGCTGTGATTTTCGGTAATGCAAGGGTGTTTAAGGGCTGTGTATTCGGCTATAGAGGGAGGAGGATGAGAGAAAATTCTTTGCTTCTTTTTCTTGTGTATCAGGTGTGGATTGCTATGTTTTTTCTTTGTATTTTGCGTGAATAGTCATGAGGAGAAGAGAGATTTCTTGTGTGAATTATGTGTGAATGAGCTAGGAGGGTGAATGGTTGAGAAGTGGTTTCTTTTATAGACAAAGGCTAGGGCTTCTCCTTGTTTGAAAATGAAGGAATCAATTAGTGTCTCACAAGGAAAGTCTAATATTTGATTGGGGGACATGTCTTGGCTAGATAGGAATATGATATATTGAATTTGTTTTGTTTAGGCATGTAATATGTTTAGTTTGGTATATAATATTCTCGATTGATTTTAATTAGGCATGATTTTATTTGATATTTATTTTAATTTGGTATATGATTTTTACACATATTTAATTCCCCATGTGTTAAATATTTGTATTATTAATTTAGATGTGTTTTATGGGCTTTGGTGGGTTAATTGGGCCTGGGCGTGAGGCTAGCAGCAAAACCAGAAATACCGATATCGTTCGAACACCGATTCGAACGCTACATGAATACCCGTAATCTGCTTGACGTTCGAACGCGGTCACGAACGCAGCACGAATGAAAACAGTGAACTTGTGAAATGAATCTGATGACGTACTTATTATGAATTTCCCCTTCCGATGTCTGTTTCTCGTGACTTCCGTGACTTAAAAGGTAGTGTCACCTAATGAGACTCATCATAGGGACTTACATGCAAAAATGCAGTGCCTACATAAATACCATTATTTTATTAATTGGTATTTGACTTTTATTTTTGGTATTAGATATACAAAACACACAACACATTTTCTCACTAATCTCTCCTTCTCTTTTTCGGCCAAGGAGGCCAAACTCTCTTCTCTCTTTGCATTCGTCCTTGGGCCATCTTCTTCCTCAAAAATCTGTTAATGCCGAGACTTGAAGGAGAAGCAAGGAAAATTTGTGGCAATTTTTCCTATGCTAGCACATGAAGGGTCATCCTAAGGTGATAGGGAACTAATTTATGAGCATGGAATCACCATTTCCAAAGCTTGGAGCTTGGAGCACACTTGGAGGTGATGACCGAAAATGAGAAGCTTAAAAACAAGCCCACTGCCGAGCACACCATGGAGGAGAAAAAAAATTTTGTTCATCGCATCGCATAACCGATCAATGTAAGTATGATTCCACAATTCTTCATTGTTGTATTCGCACATAATTTCTTGCTTGAAATCGATCTTGGGACTTATAGAAACCCAACAATTTGATATATATATATATATATATATATATATATACATGTTTCAAGTATATTATTATATAATATATTTGTTTCCAAATTTTTGGTGTTATTGGATTTTGATAATGACCTTTGTTTTCTTTTATTAAATATGTGTTATTTTTAATTAATTGTTGAATTAAATTCAAGATATGATTTTGTCATTCTAGAGTGTTCTAGCCACTCATATGATGTCTAGAATTTTTCTTGAGACTTCATTTGTGGTGTCTTTAAAATGGTGTAAATTAATTTGGTGAGAAATTGGATTTTTGCATGAAAATTGATAAATTTATTTTCTTGATCATATCTGAAAACAGAACATTTTGTGAGTAAAAATATGATGTTTGGATGTACATTGGGTGTTAAAAAATACCGAAAAATATTCCGAGTTGAAAATTCGTAAAAACGGTAAAATTGCTCAAAAACGAGCTTAACGCATGAGGGTGGCTGTCCAAGCAGTGAATTGTTCGCTGTTTGGACAGTCCATGGACTGACCGATTACTGCCCAAGTGACCGGATCGGTAGTTGGTTGACCTGTTTGATCGGTGACCCGTTTTTCGTAGTATTTATTCGGAAAGGTTTTTGTAAAATCTTTGTCATGTTTTTTGTGATTAGTTTATGTTATTAAGTTGTTAACAAATAATATGTTTAGGTGAAATATGATCTAATTACAGGTATTGGATATTGGCTAATTCGTTCGAAAAAAATTAAAATGTTTAAAAATTCTTTTTGTCTAAAACTGCGCTTCTGCTTCCAAAACGCCAATAAAAATGGTATCAGAGCGTCTGATCCCACATCCAAAAATATTTATCATGCTTTTAAATATTTGATATTTAATCCAATTTATTTTTCACATGCTTAAATTAAATTGATTGGATCACTTTTTTTTTAACTATTTGATAGTAATTGAAATATCCATATGATAAGACTTTATTTGTTTATGTGTGTATTTGTCCACTTAAATGGTCGGTCTTGTCAATAAGGATGCGAATTGATTTTTATGGCCATGCTCGCAACATGCCAAAGCTGTGTGGGTGTGGTTTATAGAAATTAATTTGCACCGGTAGAACTTATTTTGATAAGAGACAAATTTGAGCAAAAGTGCATACCAATAGATGCCAAAGCAGTGAGGTAGTGCATAAGTACCTTGAGCTTCTCATTGACAAGTATTGCCTTGAACACGCCCCATCCAATAGATGCCAAAGTAGTGAGGATCGAGTACGGTTCATGACCTAAATTAGGTGTCATATTTGATGTGATTGATAATTGTTATCTACTCGCGAACAAACGTAGGCACAACGTGCCAAAGCTGTGTCAAAATATATTTATGGGATCCCCTCCATACTATATAATTTAATTTAATTATTGAATTCTCATATTTTGTTTGTGGATTATGAATTACGTAAAGCAGTGAGAGAACATCTTTAGATTAAAAATCCATGATCTGTTAGATGTTGTATGATATCAATGAAATTACTTTAACTGCTAATTCTTATTTTCTTTTACTAAATTTTGTGATGGCAGTAACCACTTCTTCTAATACTTTTGCACGGGTCCTTGACGTAAACAAACTCGCTGGCCCTGAAAACTTTTCTGAATGAGAATTAGATCTTAAGATTATCTTAAGGTCAGAGAAGAAGGATTACATACTAGATAGTCCAGTACTTATAGATATTTATCCAGAGTCAACCCCTGAGGAGATAGAGACTATTCATAAATGGATGGATGATGACCTGAGAGTCAAGTCACTCATTCTATGTTCTATGTCTCCTGATGTGAAGAGGCAATATGTAGATATGCCTGACTCCTTCAACATTATTACTCAGCTTAGGGAGTTATTCCTTAACCAGAAGTAAGTCCTGGTATATAGAATCTCAGTGGAACTGTTCCACTCTCGTCTGGCTGATGGTAAGCCAATGAGTCCACATGTAATGCACATGATGGATCTCATCGACCAACTTATGAGGTGTGACTTCAAGCCGAATGAGACTTTGGGCTGAAATTTGATTCAGGGCTCACTCTCACCATCATATTCTCAGTTTATCATGAACTTCAACATGCACGGCATTCATTGTTCCTACAGTCAGCTCAATAGGATGTTGCTGACTCAGAGGAAAATATTAAGAAAAGTTTATCGACACTCATTACTAAGTCCTCTTTTTCTGGTTCATCTTCGTCACAATCCGTGAGATCAAGAAAGAATAAGAAGAAAAAGGCAAATAGGACTAATCCCTCCTAAAAGAAAGGTAGCGAAGCCTGGCAAGTCGAAGAAGAATGTCGTTGATGACAAGTGCCACACCTGTGGCAAGATTGGGCACTGGAGGAGGAACTGCCCATAATACATTACTTCCATCAAACGGGAGAGGGTCTCGACATCAGGTATGTTTATTTTCCCTATTATTGATATCTCTTTGGCTTGTGAAGCCATTAGTCTATAATTCATTGTAGGGACTGAATGACAGTAGGATGCTGAATCCTGGGGGAGATGCAGTTGCATTTTGGGAATGGTGATTCTCTAGCTGTAGTAGTTGTTGGTGAATACGAGATTCGACAATCCCGTGGCAGCATTATTTTAATAGACTGTGTTTTTGTGCCCAGTTGTGTGGCAGTTATTATATCCTTATTTATATTAGATACAAAAGGATATCATGTACTTATTAAGAACTGTTCTTTATATATATGTGATATGAAGATGTTTTGTTACATAAAATATTCAAATTCACATGGTCATTATATTTTACATGCAATTAGAGATGTTTATAAAATAGGGAATAATAAATATAATAGATATAAAATAATTGATACTGAATTATTGCATATGCGGCTAGGACATATAGGTGTACGATGCCTAACCCAATTAGTTAAGAATGGTTTGATTGAAGTTCTAACCATATAACCTTATCCAACTTGTGAATCTTGTATTCAGGGTAAATTGACTAAAACCTCATTTACCAGTGTTGGACATCAGGTCAATGACCTATTAGAACTCGTACATAGAGATGTATGTGGTCCTATAAGTCATACTGCTCATAGTGGCTTTTCATACTTCGTGATCTTTACTGATGATATGTCACGTTACGGTTATGTTTATCTGATGAAACATAAATCAGAAAACTTTGAAAGGTTCAAGGAATTTCGTAATGAAGTTGAAAAAAAAACTGATAATTTCATCAAATGTCGTCGATCAGATCGAGGTGGTGAATATATGAGTAACGAGTTCACATAGTATCTTAAGGAGAATGATATTCTCGTTCAATATACTTCTTCGGGTACTCCACAATACAATGGAGTATCTGAAAGGAGAAATCAAATTTTATTGGATATGTTCTGATCTATGTTGAGTTTTACAGATTTGTCTTACTTTTTAGGGGGCTATGCTCTTCTAACTGTTGCACATCTATTGAATAAGGTTCCCTCTAAAGTTATTCCTACTACTCCATATGAGATATGGTTGGTAGGAAATCGAACCTTAACTATATTAGAGTTTGGGGTTGTCATGCTTACTGTAGGCACTGTATTTTTGCACTACCTAAAAATTTGTGGAAGTTATTGGAAACGAATGCCGGAAGGAAATAAAACCTCCAAAATTAGCACCTTGTCGGATTCGAACTCACTAGCTAGCCTCAGATTCGCTTAGTAAATTTCTGTTTCAAACCTTAGACTCGGCCCAAAACCCCTGCAACCCATGATAGCCCATACAATCCATACCTACACAAAGCACCACACGCCCAAGGCCCAAAAGACACCTTACACGCCCTAGCCTTCCTAAATAAAAAAATCCCATGCAAAACACATGTTAAAAATCCCCTCAAATCACCGTCCAATTTAAGAAGATTTTGAATCCATCCTCACCAAAATTATGAGATTTTATTCCTTAAATAAATTGATAGAATATCTCCCAAATTTGCTTGATTTTATTTCCAAGATTAGGAGATCCCTTGGCATTATAAAAAGACAACAAAATCAAACCCTAAGGAGGCTCTCTTCTCTCAACCTAAAACACATTCACAAAGTAAGACAAAAAAAAAACTTAAGTCTCTCTCTATTCTTCTCTCTTCACGGAAACCCTAAACCAACCATCATTACTGAACCAAACACAAACAACAAAGCAATAACAAATAGCCCACAAGCCAAGCACCAAGAACGACCAAACAGCAAACACAAACAAACCAAGCCAAACCAAGCCAAAACACGTGAAGCAAGGCCACCTGGACGTGAAAACAGTGCATGCAGACTTGGAGTGGAAGCAAGCATCAACGTGAACAAAACATAATAAGCCAAAACAGTGACCTCCATTGAAACAACAACAAACAGCCCCTTCACCAAACACAAAACCACAAACAACAATAACAACCCCATAACTGAACAACAAACAGCCCATTCACCATGAAAAAACAACAAACAACCACCCAAAAATAGTGACTGAAATCACCAAAAAACAACCAAAACATCAGCCTAAAAAAAACCAAAATATCAGTCAAAACAACCAAAAACAGCAGCCAAAATAACCAAAAAATAGCGGCAAAAAATAACCAAAATAGCAACCAATGAAACAACAAACAACAACCAGAAAATACCAACCAGAAACAGCGAAATAGCAAACAGCAAACAGTGAACCAGCAGCCCAAAACAGCAACTAGCGAACCAGCTTCGATCCTTCCGGCGACGGCCTAATGCACTTATAAGAAAGTAACTTAAAAGGTAAGACCTGAGGGCACCCTATTTATTTTTATAGTTCTGGACACGACATGCTTGGCTGGACGTGAAATACGTCCAACCGGGTATGCGAAGTCCTACATTAAAAACGGCCATATTTCTGGTCACATGTTTCTTCTTTTGGCATTCCGTATTTATTTTTTATTTATTTATTCGCTTTCATCGTTATTTTATTATTTCGCATTTATTTTACTATTTAGCTTTTTGTTTATTTCATTTTATCGTTATTTTATTATTTCACATTTAATACGTTTTTTATTTTTATTTTTATTTCGCCTTTATTTTATTTGTTCATTATCTACACATGCATTCTTATTTCATGCCTATTTTTATTTACACGGCATTAATGATTGCGTGGTATTATCCCTCGTGGTATATCGGATGGAAACCCAGACATAAATTTCGTAGTCCAATCCGAATGGACGGTAGTGCGGTCTGTACTTGGGATACAACTCCACGTACCACTTGGGAAATACTCATATACGTATGATTAACCCCCTCATTGTTTGAAATTTATTTATTGCCGCTTTTCCCGCTTTTGAATTGTCTATTATAATTTTCATTATCGTATTTTTTACTTTTTTTATTTAATATGCTTTTGAGATTGCATTATTGTGATTATTATTTTGTTTGGGTATGTTATTGCATTTTTATTCGCTTTATGTATGATTTGCATTAAGACTTGGCTATACCATTGTGTGAACCTGTCCTTTAGACTGGCATAAGTAAGGGACCATTCTGAACCCAACTGTTTGAGGTCACTCCATGCGAGGGGTGAGTGCGGCCTTAAATCTTTTCCCAGTTCACACTGGGTGGCGACTCCCTTATTCTCCAGTTTAGTCCCCCGCGGGTTACTCCGTACTCTCTACGGGCTGTGAACCAAATAGTGTCGTGGTCGTCGAGCATCAGAGGCATAGTGGTAAACCCCTCTTCGCTCCTACACTTACGTCAAAGTGACCCAACATGATAAAATTTTGCCTCGTGGGAAAAAGGTTAGGTTTGTTGGATATCCTTTGAATCCCACATGATATCAATTCTATGATCCCAAACATCAAAATGTGTTCGTAGCTCGATTCACCAAATTTCTTGAGGAAGAATTCATGGCGGAAGGTGGTAAGCATATGAGGTTTGAGTTTTATGAAGTTCAACCTGTAGAGGATGGACCAACAGGGGAATTGAAAATTTAGGTAGGTGTGGAACCTTCTACATCCTCTCTCCATAGGTCTACTAGAATATCGAGACCTCCTGATCACTTGCATTTGATACAAGATAAGAGTCTCAATGTACTCTTTACAGAGGAGACCGGTCCATGTACCTACAGAGAAGTAATATTAGACATTGACTCCGCTAAGTGGGAGAAAGCTATGAAATCAGAATTAGACACCATGCTTAAGAATCAAGTTTGGAACTTGGTTCCGCTTCCTGAGGGAATTGTTCTTGTTGGTAGTAAATGGGTTTACAAAAGAAAGCGATGGCTTGAGAGGAAGGTTGAAACCTTTAAGGCTCGACTGGTTGATAAAGGTTATACTCAAAAGCCAGGTGTGGACTATGATGAAACCTTTTCACCAGTAGCGATGCTAAAGTCTATAAGAATTTTATTGGCTATCTTTACTTACCATGATTATGATATTTGGCAAATGGATGTCAAAATCACTTTTCTTAATGGGTTTCTTGATGAAGAAATCTATATAGAACAATTATAAGGTTTTATTTCCAGCCAAAATTCAGGCATGGTATGTAAGCTTAAGAAGTCCATTTATGGATTTAAATAAGTATCACGGAGTTGGAATCTTTATATTGATGAAGTAATCAGATTTTCTGGTTTTCTAAAAAACGTTAAAGCATATCTCTGTAAAAAAAATTCCATAAAAGACCTGGGAGAGGCCTCTCATATACTTGGTATAAAACTCTATAGAGAAAGAGAAATGAGGTTTATTGGGTTATCCCAATCCTCGTACATAGATAAGATCTTAGATAGGTATAACTTCAACAATTGTAAAATTGTTAACATAGGTATTTATTGGATAAATACTAAACAACTCACTTGAAGATTCTTAATAGATGTTACACCAACTTCAAAAGAAATCTTCTCGAGTCGAGTAATATATTAGCTCATTTGACTTGATATACCACTGTAGATATGTAGGATATCCTCCATACTTTAATGACAGTCATGTCAACGATTTTTTAAGATCAGACCTCTTCCTGTTCATTGGGTATGGAAAGATACTTAACGATATCTTGTGATGTATCTAAAGAGGATCTGTCAGTCTCATATATGGGATTTAGGTATTCAATTAGTGATTCTTTAAAATCCTTGGCCGAGTTATACTGTAAAAATGAGTTCCGAGTATTTATTTGGAGAATCACGATTATATTGCGATATATTAGAATTGTTCATATTGGAGATTTGCCGTTATTCTATATCTCTGGAACAATTCATATAGCCTATGACAGAGTGATTAAATATATGCAATGATCTCGACTTACATGGTTCAACTCGATTATATGTGGTCGTCGTAATTTGTGAATGGACAAATTATGGACAAAGAAATGATCTTTGTGATAGATAAACTTGAACTTAGAGAGTCCCACAATATGAAGTGCACTCATTGAGTACTTAGGTAAACAATTATGGATAATTTATCATTTATAATTAACACATGCGCGTAAAATTTAATGTGTATTTATATACGATACATAATTTAATTAGATACACATTAATGGCCAAATGGTAATTAGAATTTATCACTTGTCTTTATTATGATTAATTAAATTAATTAAAAGTTAATTGATTATTGATTATAATAAAGAATGCATATTTTTGGAATCTTTTTCAATAACCTTATTTTATCTTTTATGAATGAAAATTTAAATTAAATTAATTGTTAATTAAAATTTGAGTTTCTACACGAAATAATATTCTTGGAATATTTTTCACTACTTGGCCAATTTTGATCGGCTAAACCATAGGATTTTGACACTTGGATTCCACTTACTTGGAGACAAATAAATTAAATATATTTTAATTAGATTAATATGTGTAATTATTTGGACCAAATTTTGAACATAAAAATGACCAATAAGCCCTCCCATTTTCGTCCATGGTGGATAAAAAATGGTAATTGTATTGTCATTTTTTGGTTAGCCATTTTCTCAAAGAGTTGAGAGAAAAAAGAAAACGTTAGGGTTGGTTTCAAAAGATGAACATCAAAGGAGAAAGATTTGGAAATTTTGAAGCAAAATCAAAAGATTAATTGGATTAAGGTAATGTTTTTGTTTCAAGTCTTGGAAATTATTTTTCCCTAGCATGTCTATATGTATTTGATATATATATTACATATTTCAATTATATTATTATATAAAATATTTGTTTCCAAATTTTTGGTGTTGTTGGATTTCGATAATGACATTTGTTTTATTTGATTAAGCATATGTTATTTTGAATTAATTGTTGAATTAGATTCATCATATGATATTTTCATTCTAGAGTATTGTAGCCACTCATATGATGCCTAGAATTGTTCTTGAGACTTCATTTATGGTGACTTTTAAAATGGTGTAATTTAATTTGATTTATTTGGTGAGAAATTAGATTTTTACATGAAAAATGATAAATTTAATTTCTGTATCAGATCTGAATTTATAATATTTTGTGAGTAAAAATATTATGTTTGGATGTGTTTAGATGTGTATTGGGTGTTAAACAATTACCGGAAAATATTCACAGTCGAAAATTCGTAAAAAACTGCAAAATTACGCAAAAATGGGCTTACCGCGTGAGGGTTGTTCAAACAATGAATTTTCACTGTTTGGACAGTCCAGAGGCTGATTGATTACTGTCCAAGTGACCGGGTCGATCCGGCTCGATAGTCAGTTGATCGGTTTGACCTGTTACCTATTTTTCGTAGTATTTATTCGGAAAAGTTTTCGTAAAATATTTACCACATTTTTACGATTAGTTTATGTTGTTAAGTTGTTAACAAATAATATGTTTAGGTGAAGTATGATCTAATTAGAGGTATTGGATATCGACTAATTCATTCGAAAAAATTAAAATGTTTAAAAATCCTTTTTGCCTAAAACCGCGCTTCCGCCTCCAAAACGCCAACATGTAAGTTAAAGGTATACATGAAAACTCTAGTGATTGAAATATTTATCGTATATGCATAATTACAAGTAAGCTTCCTAAAACTGTGTGTGTACGAAGGTTAAGTAGAGGATTTGAGATTCTGCATAAGCTAAGTTTTGATCTTGTATATGTAACTGAGATTTTGAACGAACCAAAGATTTTCTATGTAAAGATTAGTAAGTAAGTTAGTACCAAGGAAAGTGTTGTATTTTCCGATTTGATGACAAATCATAAAAGAGTTTAATTTCTGAAGATGATATATACGAGCGTAAAGAATAGTATAAACTTTGAAAGATTTTTCAGTATTAGTTTAAGCACAATATTTTAAAGGCTTACTGATAAACTTGAAATATTGTGCACAATATTTTAAAGGCTTACTGATTGTATATGTATATGTTAATTTTGTTGGAGTTGGTGCTTGGAGTGTCAATCTGAATAATGTATAGTACATTATATTTTATTATTTATTAAATAACTATATTTTCATTTCAAACTGTATTAATGGTATTGTCATTATGCATATTAGGTTGATGTATAAATATATTAAGAATGCCATCGACCTTGGAATAGTCATGTTATAATAATGGACACTAGGTGTGTAACATCTCTCATTCGAAGATGCTATCGGCATGGAATAGGCCGTCTAATCTCCCTGAGCCTCTGACTTTCTGACTATGGACAACACTACTACTCTGTTTTAAACATAAACTAATACAATGGGCCATTGCCCAAATCAAAGACAGAGATTGCATTATAGTACACATAACTATATACTCAACATTACTTCTCTTTAAAACTATGTTCATGAACACTTCTAACACAATACACACACAATCTCAACTATACCAAATGTATGATACATGACTTTTCTTAGACTGTGACTGAACTGTGTCTCTGACTTGGCCTAGTAAACTCAGTATTAGTTTAAGCACAATATTTTAAAGGCTTACTGATAAACTTGAAATATTGTGCACAATATTTTAAAGGCTTACTGATTGTATATGTATATGTTAATTTTGTTGGAGTTGGTGCTTGGAGTGTCAATCTGAATAATGTATAGTACATTATATTTTATTATTTATTAAATAACTATATTTTCATTTCAAACTGTATTAATGGTATTGTCATTATGCATATTAGGTTGATGTATAAATATATTAAGAATGCCATCGACCTTGGAATAGTCATGTTATAATAATGGACACTAGGTGTGTAACATCTCTCATTCGAAGATGCTATCGGCATGGAATAGGCCGTCTAATCTCCCTGAGCCTCTGACTTTCTGACTATGGACAACACTACTACTCTGTTTTAAACATAAACTAATACAATGGGCCATTGCCCAAATCAAAGACAGAGATTGCATTATAGTACACATAACTATATACTCAACATTACTTCTCTTTAAAACTATGTTCATGAACACTTCTAACACAATACACACACAATCTCAACTATACCAAATGTATGATACATGACTTTTCTTAGACTGTGACTGAACTGTGTCTCTGACTTGGCCTAGTGAACTCAACACCCTAGTGATTGTCATCAGTATCCATCCTCTCGAGCTCGTCCTCCGGGTATACCTGCAAAAAAAAACACTGGGAGTGGGGGGTTAGATCGTTTGAATGACCTAGTGAGTTGATAGTTTAAAATGGAAATTGAAATGCTTTTATAAAAATACTTGGTTCTAAAACCAAAATTGTCTCAAGAAAATCGTCTTTTCTGAAAACTCTGTTCTGTCAGAAAAATTCTGAATTCTTTTTGTAAAATTGATCTTCTCATAAAAAAAAATTTCATAAAACTTATCTTTTCTGAAAATCTGTTTCTAGAAATCCATTTCGGAAAATCTGTTTCTGAAAATAAGTATTTGAAAACCTGACACATGGATGGTTCAACTTGATTATCTGTGGTCATTGTAATTTGTGAGTGGATAAATTACGGACATGGAAATGATTTTCGTGACAGATAAACTTGAACCTAGAGAGCCCCATAATATAAAGTGTACTCGTTGAGCACTTGGGCAATTAATTATGGATAATTCGGATTATTCATAATTTACTCATGCGTATTAAATAATGTGTATTTGTATACGATACATAATTTAGATTAGATACACATTATTAACCTATTGGATTTTGACACTTGTTTTGTTATTATTATTATTTATTTAATTAATTAATTAATTAATTATTAATTAATTATTAATAATAATAAAATGGAAGAATATTTTTGGAATATTTTTCCATGTGTTTCTTTTTATCTTTTTTGTTAATTATTAAATAAATTGATTAATTTTTTAATTAATTTATTTTTAATTAAGAATATTACATGGAATATTCTTAATATTTGGCAAAATTTGATTGACCAAACCATGTGTTTTTAACACATGGATTTAATTAACAAAATATCAAAATATTTAATTCAATTTAGATAAGATCATGAGGTGGCAAAATCCTAGCCAAAATTAATTGACAATTTTGAAAGAAAATGTTCTTAATTTTCGGCCATGGGCTTAAAAAATAAATTGGAAATTGTTTCCATTTTGTTAGTGTAACATCCCCAATCCGAGAGATGTTACCGACAGCGAATAGGCCGTACTATCCCCTTGAGCCTATATCCAATCTGACTGATCAATACTGTCATACTCATCCCAAACATAAGTTTATGCAAAGGGTCCAATACCCAACTCAATACTCCTAGAAATACATCTCAAGTTTCCATACATTGAACTAAAAAATACATTACAGTATAAATGTGATGTTTGACACACTCAAAGACTGATATTGTGCAATGTATATCATGTAACTTTTACTCGACTCTGACTATGCTGCCTTCTGGACTCAACCTGGTGGACTCTACACCTAAGTAACTGCCATCAATATCCATCCTCTCGAACTCGTCCTTCAGATTTACCTGCAAAACAAAATACTGGGAGTGGGGGGGTTAGGTCATTTGAACAACCTAGTTATTGGACAATTTAAAAACAAAACTGATATACTTTATAAAATCAATGGTTCCAAAACCAAAATCATCTCAAGAATCAGTCTTTTCTGCTCAGAAAATATTTTATAGAATTTCTCTAAGTCATGAGTTCTCTTGCAAACTCCTTTATAAAACCATTATCTTTAGAGAATCAAGTCTCAAAGTCTATCTCAGAATTTATAAATTATAAATCATGATTTTCTGTCCGAAAACCTTTGTGAAAAACATTCACAAAATCATATGTAAAATCAATTGTCAATATGTACAATAATCCCGTGGTCCTGGGGCATTGTACACACAGTCCCCCAAGCCACTAAGCCAGTAAACAGTGGTGCTATCAATGCCACCAACCTATCTCTGAAAATCCGGGTCTAGGGGCGTTGTACTTACAGTCTCCCTAGCCCAATACCCAGGATCTAGAGGCATATGTCATCTCTAGTCTTGTATCCAGTGTGCACACGTCTATATTCGGTATCAATACCGATACCCATCAATACCATGTCTGTCAATTCCATATCTGTATCAAGTTACATCTGAGGTGGGTTTTTCCCCCATGCCTCCAAAATCATAAATCCATACCTTTGAAATCATTTTCATCATCAAAGCATTTATCTGAAACCAAGCTTTATTAAAAGCTTTATTCATATATCTCATTCACATGAAATCATCATTTCAAGTAAAATAATTAAATCAGTGATCTGCAAGATCATATCAGAAATCACAATTACAAGCTCTAAAATAAATACTAACAGATAAGAGAAAAATATCCACTCACAGTGCTATAAAAATTTGGGTACGGTATGCGGTGTAGGTAATCTCCAACTGTCCGGTCGATGATCTAATGCCAAAGAAATCGTTAATTTTCCTTACAATAAATAGAAAAGTATATACAATCAATAGTTGATGTTTACACTTATGGTATGACTTATCATGTGTCTACTCATCTATACAAAGCCCTTAGAGTACCCCCAAACATCTTAGGATAAAACTGGAATGAATTAAAATATACCCTTAAAAAGTGTCACGCGTCGCGACGCTACCCACCCAGCGTCGCGACGCGCAGCACACACCCAAAACCCATTTTTCTTCCATCACACGTCGTGACACCGAGGAGTTTATGTTGCAACGCGACACTGTTTTCCAGGTCTGAAATTACAATTCACTTTATACATCATTTCCTCAACATCACACAAGCTACAACCATAATAAATTTATTACATATCATCAATTCCACTCATAAACACTATCTCAAACCAAATCATAATCATTTATAAACCCAAACTCAAATTCACACTTAGGGATTTCACAATTTGGGGGGTTTCACAAACCCTTCTTTTCCAACTCAAAATCGTAATTACATCTCCAACATAAGCTACCATCACCCTTTCAAACATCAATCCATCAAAATTAAACAAATCAAAGTTTGGGTTTAACTTTTCTCACCTTGAAACAAAATATCTCTACACCAATAGGGCAGTTACTCTTCCAAGCTTGCATGTGGCTTTGGGATTCTAAAACTTGGGTGGAAATGGAGGAAAAATTGGTTGTAAGTTTGGTTAAGAAGAAGAAAGAGAGGTAGAGATGAAACGTGAATGAGAGAGAGGGGAGAAAAAAAAGGCTGGAATCTTTCCAAATGCCCTTCATTTTTTTTTAAGTTTAGTAATGTGACATTTTTTCACAAATGTCACATGTGTCAAATACCCCAAGGAAACATTAAACCTTTTGATAAAATACTTCTCGGCCAACTCACATAGTTCCAATCGGACTCAAATAATTAGTCATGGTACTATAGACATTACCTTTAAAACTAAGCTCTTACTATCATCTTCAATATTTCCGTTACCGATCAGGAAAATTTTAATCTCAATTACCAAATTACTACACTAGTCGGGTTATAAAATTTTGAATCGTTATAAATTTTCCCCCTTAAATGAGATTCGTCCTCGAATCTCTATTAAGAACTGAAATTTTGAAATTTTACATTGAAACTTTGGATATTAAATATCTAACCTCAAGTGGTTGAATTCACTCACTAGGCCATAGAATCCTAACAAACTTTTCACTACATAAACCAATATATAACACCAACATCAACATTACCATCTTCCCACAAGAATTCCTCAATATTTCAACATAAAAACACAAAAATTTAACCCCCAATCATCACTCTAGCAACTTATAATAATAAAACATGTTATTATTAATCCAAATATGATCAATATATATTCCAATACCATTAATTCAAAATATCTAATTCGATAGATTCCAATACATTCCAATATCTAGGGTTTCACATAGCCAACTCTGTTTTATCATTTATATCGTACTGCTTTGTGACAATCTCACATAAGCTGTCATCAACCATGAAGTAATGTGACCATCCTAGTAAACTCCTGCTGAGTATTTTATACTTACCATCATACTCCAACCATCTTTATGCATCAAGGAACTTCATTTCTAGACCTTTAATTATTTCCATATTTTCTAAGTAAGCTATCAATACATTCCATACCTCGATTGTCCAAGTAAGTTATCAATTATATTTTGATGCTTCTTAAGACTTTTCAGACGGCTACATCTAAGTCATATCTTCTTTATCCATACTATGCTCAACATTTTATTGACTACAATAACTGCGATTTCTTAATTCTTCATTATTGACTGAAGGAGAAAACATCAAGAATCTTGTAGGATATGCCCTCTATCCAAAAATGATAGCAATTGTGTCAATTCAGACTTTAAGTGAAAACAGGTATAGGCAACAACATCTGCAAAGTATCAAATTATAACAGTTAAGGTTACATCAAGGGATATAACAATTTGGTTTTAAGGCAAGAATATGATCATCTTCGTATTGATGATCTTCCCATTGTTTTTGGGCTCTATGTGACATAGGAATGTCACCGATGATGATTCAGGATTGGTTTCTATCCGAAAACTTGATTTTGTTATAGCCTTGGATAGTACTACTTGATGACTCTTCAATAGTAGTGAAGAGTTTCCAGTCTCTTTCAATAATATTTCTCTCTAAACTCCGGCGAACTGAGTCTGCAGAGAGAGCTCTAAGATCACAAGTATGACGAAAGGTAATCTCTTTTGGAAAATCCTCATATCCGTAATAGGCTCTAAGTTTTAGTCTTGATAGCCAACTGGTAAGTCTCTAATCAGTGAGCTGGTGTGACGGTATGATTCTAATCAGATGAATGGGGTGGAAAACATACGAATAGTCATCCGTCCATTCAGGGATAATGGTTTCGATCCAGACAGTAATACTTTTGTGGCGTTTATACCATCGATGCAAAATATTACTAACGAATGGGGAAAGCTCACAAAGGTTGGCTTCTAAAATACCAGGATTGTTATGATGAATTGGACTTCGCCCAAGAATAAATCCATTCAAGAATCCAAGTTCAAACAAAGTGCCTAGACTCCACTGGCAATGATCAAAGAATTCATGACTGTTTATGAAAACTCTGGAATGATATTTGTGATATCCACAATGAACAATTGCAGAAATATTTTATATTGTATCAAGCCATCTGTTTTTCCATTCCAGATGGTTCGAATAATAAAGCACCGGCTCATGAAGTTAGTAGGAACTGTATGGGCCAATTTGGGCCAATGGCATTTCAAACATTTCACTTCAGGCCTAATGTCAGATACAACCCAAAACCCCCCACCAAACAGTACCCAAACAAGACTTGGGCCAGGGACCCACTTACCCTATCAGGAACTTACATAAGAGAGGCCAACCTCTTGATCTGCCAGCCGCCTAACTAGATAAAGAGAAACGTATGCAATATGATTTATGTGACTAAAACCGTTACAACACCCAAAATGTCTATCATTTAATACATTAATGAGACCTTCATTTGATAGCCTATAAAAGGAACCATAATTCAGAAGAGAATGAGTGGAAGCATTACAACCCTAAGCTTAGCCATTCTCACCGGAGCTCTCTGAACCTCTGACCCACCGCCCTCACGACAGCCCACGGGGATCAAGGTAATATCTGACCATGCTCCTCCTTGTACTGTATTAGCAATATATTTCCATTACTGACTTGAGCGTCGGAGTGTCTACGGCACCCACCATACCGGTGGGAAGACTCTTTACACTCACTATACCTTTTGTTTTGCAGGATCGCTAGTGCCCACTCTTTCTACGAAATCTCGATTGTGGACCTCGGTTGAAAATCAGCGTCTATAATTTGGCACCCACTCAGACCTCCATCAGCTGACGGCAGTAGAAGCTTTTAGGAATGTGTTGATGGCATACAGCGGGATCTATAAGAAGTTGACCAAAAACCGGTGCTACACCATGGATCAAGAAATGGCCAGGGCTCGAACTGAAATTAGATCGGAAGAAGATAAAAGGAACAAAAAGAGAGAGAGTTTTTCCACTCTACAAGGGGAGAAGATGACATACCCATCCAAATGACCGAAATAATTTGGTAGGAAAGGTCAGCAGTCAGTCGACCAAAGAACTTATCGATGAAGATATCATCGTCCTCTCGACATGGGTTCCAATCGCAGACCATCCTCATTCAACAGTAGAGAGAAAGCTCCTTATGGTACCCCCAGACTCCCAGATTATAACTTCATTGTATCACCGGGTGAACTAGTCTTAGTCCTTAGGAATATGCGAAGTGAAGTAAAATGGCCTCCACACTCCAAGGAAGGCTCTGCGAGGAAAGACACTAGTAGGTGGTGCGAATTCCACCGGGACTACCACCATACGATAGCCGATTGTGTAGCACTGAGATTGGAAGTTTTGGAGTTGCTGAACAAAGGGCATTTGAAAGACCTGCTCGCGGAGAAAGGGAAAGAAGTCGTAGCAAGGAGAGACGATAAAGGAGAGAAAAATTATGGACCACTGCCACCCCCACCAATAAATAACACTGTTAACTTCATCTCAGGGGGATCAAATGTCAGTGGGATCTTATACTCCGCGGAGAAATGACACACTAGGATGGAAACTACCGTCGTGTTGCATTCTACAGAGATCATAGAATGGAACCACACTGACTTAACAATTGAATTCAATGACGACAGAAATTCCAGTCATACCAATCCCCATCATGAAGCATTGGTTATCTCATTTCAGGTGGTCAATTTCATGATCAATAGAGTGTTTGGCGACACAGGGTCATCAGCCAACATCATCTTTATAACCGACCTCATTGACATGGGAGGAGAAATGGAGAAAATAAATCACCGGTCGACGACCTTGATTGGTGTAGGCACTACATTTTTCCATATAAGTCCCAATAATGAGTCTCGCACGGAGACACTACCTTTTAAGTCGCGGAAGTCGCGGGAAATGGACGTCGGAAGAGAAAAGTTGGAAATCAGTATTTTCGTTGGATTTAACTCGCTTGTTTCGCTTCATGTTCGCTTGTTGGACCTCTATTTTAAAACACACCAAACCCATTAAATCACATCTCACAAACTAAATAATTAAAACATTTAAAACACATCTCACAAATTAAATTGAATTAAAAATAATTAAAATTAAATTAAATAACTAAATTGAAATTAAATTAAATAGCTAATTAAAATCCAATTAAACTAAATCAAATTAAAATCCATTTAAACTAAATCAAATTAAAGTCCAATCCAATTATAACCAATTAAATTAAATTCACAAATTAAATTAAACTAAATCTAATTAAATTAAATTTCAAAATTAAATAAATCACTCACCTAATTTAAATAATTTCTTGCCTTAAATAATTAAAATTAAACACACACATAAATTAATTGATTTCTTTCCTTTCAAATAAACCCATGCAGAAACCCTAACCCTACCCTATCACTATATAAACAACAACAAACCCTAGACATCTTCCTCTCTCCTGACACTCCATCTCTCTCTTTATTCAAACACACACATTCACGGTAGTGCATAAAACACACAAAGAAAATAACCCTCTCTCTCGACTCTCGGCACGACAAATCAGAAAAGAGAAAACCCTAAATCCCTCTCATCATCTCTCTCTTTCCCCACGTTCACTAGGTTTGATCAAGAAGAGAAAACCCGGATCCAGACTCACGCTCTTCCGCTCTTCTTGCTCTCTAACCTCACGCACAAAAAACCCTAAAATACACAACCAATAAAACAACTCATTCACCTCTTTAGCCTCTCTTACAACCCTTCATCATATTACACTCACGGGCCACTCTCTTCTCTCCACACTTGACTCCAACATGCACTGATACAGCCACGATCGACATCTGCCTCTTCACGTCTAGCCTACCAACCTCAACTTCACGCCACACCTACCCTCTATACGCCAGCCACTCACAAAACTTCACGCTATAACGCCACCTTGCTCCACTAACCGAATTGCCTCAACCTTCAACAGCCTCTCAACCATCACCAACACATTACAGCCCATCCAACTCACGCCATAAATAAACCCTCATATTGCCGCATCTTCCAAGCCCTTATCAACACCGCACTAACTCTCACTCAACAAATCACGTCAACTCCTAACCCTCTGCACAGCCTCCACGCCTCCAAATTCCCTTACGCACCTGCCTAACTCGACAAATCACGTCCCCACGCCTTCAACCATAAGCCACGCACCATCAGTGCCGCATATCATTGCCTCTTCACGTGAGCCTAAGTCATGCTTAACCCTCATCAATTGACTACCCATTAAACACCTAAGCCCTAGCAGCCACTTACGAAAAATATCAAACAAACAATTCACATAGCACACATAAGCCACCTAGCCGCTGCCTCACAAATTGCTACCCTTCACGTCCTTGCTCACCCGCAGACCCACAGCACACACTTACTGCCGCAAATACCCTTGCAAATTCAGCCAACTCACTGCCCAGAAAACACACCCCAAAACAGTGACGAAAACTACCTGAAACAGTCCCCAAAAACTGCACAACATAGTCTCCAAAAACTGCCCAAAATAGTAACACAACCTGCCCCTGGAACCCTTCCAAAACTGCAGTCCAAACCAATCCAATAACACCCAAAAACAGTCCCCCTAGACTAACCAACCAACTGTCGAATAAACTCCCCAAAACTGTCCAGGTTACTACCGTAAAAAACAGCCCTTATTTCCCTTCTAAAATCACCAAAAATCAGTCCCAAACAGCCGCACCCCTCATTGCCTTTCACAGCCGCAAACTGCACCCACTGCACCACCCAAACTGTACGCAAATTACACTCACTGCACTGCCCAGTTTTTCCGCATAAACAGCCCCTGAAACAGTCCAGAAACCGCCCAAAACAGTCCAGAAACTGCCCAAAACACCGCCAAAAACTGCCCTAAAACACCACTGAAAACTGCCACAAAAATACCCTAAAACAGTCCCTAAATTGCCTTCAAACAGTGACCAGAAAATACCTGGAAAACAGCAGTGAAACGGGGTGAAAACAGTAGCCCGACCAGCGAAACAGCGAGGAAAAATGTTGGATTAGTGAACCAGAAAAGTTGCGGAACATCAACCCTTCTGACGGCCGTGTAACGCACTTTCGAGAGACGAAAAAAGAGGTTAGACCTGGGGGCACCCTTGTATTTATTATCTTTCGTTTATCTTTATTTATTTTGAAGTATTATCGCATGAGAGTCGTTTGAGGCATGGTGTGATTGTTGGATGAGCGGAATATTTGTTCCCTTTGGTGGTATATAGGATGGAAACCCGGACGTAAATTCTGTAGCCGAATCCGAATGGACGGTAGTGCGGTTTGTACTCGGGACACAACGCCACGTACCACTTAAGAGACACGCATTTTGTCTCATCCATGTTGGTTTCTATAATTAGTCCCAAAGAAAGTATAAGCAATGAAACACACAAGAATATACATGCAAAGCTTGAAGCATGGCGGAATCATACTTACAAAGCTTGTGACGAAATTGATGAAGATAATCCTTGAGTCTTCAAGGTTGTAACTTTCGGCCAAGAGCAAGAGTGAGAGAAGCTTCAAGTCTTCTAGTATTCCAAGCTCCAAGGTTGTTTCCCTATCACCTCCTTTGATCCTTCCTTGTGCTAGCAAAAATGGAGAATGAAAAACAATTTTTCTGCCCTTGTTTGAAGCTCACGGCGTGAGCAAAGAGAAGAAGAGGAAGTGTGCCTTTTCAATTTTCTAATCTCTATTATTTGTTTCAAAAACGTGAGAAAGAAAAAGAAAAGGCAATGATGATATCTCATTTTCCAAAATGAATTTTTTATTAAGAAACCCTTCAAAAACCGTGAAAGGTTTTTCCCTCCGAAAAATCCATTAAATGGTCTTATCAACTTACATAGAGAATATTGACAATGTATCATCCCATAAAGGTGACTAGATACATCCATCCACTAGTCATGTCAAGTGATGAGACTTCGCGATGTGATTTGCGGGTCCCACTCGTTTCAAAATACGAATGTGTCCGCAAACACTTTCAGGCTCAATTTCGCTAATTCCGAATTAACGAATTTCCGTCGCGACGAGAATTAAATAATTACGCCTAGCGGAATTACTATTCAGATCGCTAACGAATTAATTCTAAATTAATTCGTTTGCCCGAATTAAAATCCGATTTTAATTCCGCGTCGAAATCTAATTTCGTTTAATATATCGAATATATTATTTTATCGATTAATTCCAAATTAATCGTTCTCTCTCCTAATAAGGCATTTTATCCAAGATAAAGTTTCTCCGCAATTAATCCAAGATTAATAAAGTTCGAATCAAACATCATAGGTGAATCTTCAGGAAGCGACCAAAGAGATCTCCTGATATGTTGGCAGTAAATACGGTCGTCGGATAATCCGAACACGTACGTACCTCGTACTACGTTTTTTACCGATTTACAAGACAAGGTTGGCTTCTAGCAAAGCGCCATGCCTACCCAATTCTCCAGAAATATTCTTATTGGAATATTAGATCTTTATCAAGCGTAGTATACCGTAGTATCGCGTACATCGATCCAGTATCGGACGATCACATGTTAGGCCTGGGGCTGGAAATGTGTCTGCCCCGTACGAAACATATATCAGACATCAAACAACTAGTCTCTTTAAATCGGACAATCCTGACCTGGTCATATTGTCCCGACGGTTGCAACCTTTTATAGAGTACTAGTTCTGTATCCAGCGTGATCATCATCTCCATATGTCTGAAGTGATACTTCCATCTTGACATCACATCCAGTACACTACGATTCTCGATAAACCCATAAGAGGTGTACACAGAACCGGTTAAAGCCCCGAACCACCAAAACCAAAGTTTAACGATTGTCGCAAGTACTAGCGATGCAAGTCTCAGGTTAAGACCATATACACCTACCCTGATGCGGCCTCCCATAGACACGCAGACATACTACCAATGGGATTCCGCGGGGTCTGTCCAGAGCGAAGCTGTTTTCCGTACCATCGGTAAAACACAACCTCCTATCGCACTTGCATAAGTATCCAATACTTAAATATATGAGAACTATGCCGTTGTGCCATCACAACTCGCACAAGTGCAATACTAGTCTATTCCGCATTATCGATGTCCGATCTCGATAATACTCCGACTAGGGATATTTAATGATTAAACCTTTTATATTGATACTGTCTCATATCATCTCAATACGGAACTAATCATATGGACTTTTGCCATTAATATATCAAAGTAAATAATTTTACAAAATGGCAAAAGGCAATTTCATTATCACATAGTTGATTTTGTACAATAATACAATATCATTTACAAAACAGTGACGCTATGGGTCATAATGTCTAACAATCCAAACTTGTATTTGAGCATACTATAGTTCGTAGGTTATTTATTTATTATTTAAAGCATGATTTAGTATAGTTTATTATTTATTTTCAAAGCATGATTACGTTATTTTTAGGCATGATATTTTGTTTAGTTTATGATTATGTTTAAATAGTTATTTGTTTATTTTGGTTTAATGGCTCAATGTGCTCATTGTGTGATATTGTGTGATACAAACTAGACTTAAGTTACCCTTGAGCATATACGTTGAGTAGATTCGGTTATTTTATTGCACAAATCATATCATCACAAGTGACATAAGTAAGTGACCATTCCAAACCCAACGTTTGAGGTCTTCCCTTGCGAGGGGTGAGTGCGGCCTTAAATCTTTGTCCCGGTTCACACTGGGTGGCGACTCCATGTTATTTCGTACTCCCAACTAGGCCGCGAGCCTAGAACAGCGTCGTCAGTTTCTGTGTCCTACAGTCTGGAGACTCCACTGGGGATAGAGAGTTGGCCCCGAAATAATGTCTTGTGATGTTTATGATTTGTGTTTTAGTTACCGTGTCTCTAGTGGTCACACACTATAACTCGTTGGCACGTACCTTAAGGAATAAAAAAGGTGCGCTCACTTGGTCACTCGAACCCTTGAGTTGGTAGTCCTAGTTGTGGGCAATCATTCGCTAGGGAAAGCCTTTGTTTGCACTCTCATAAATCCGCATGAGAACCATAGTTGTATATCCTATAGAAGTTGCCCATTTATGCTTTTGATAACCACATGCATATTATATCTCATACATCGGACACATCTCACGCATCTCATGCATACAAGCATCATGTTAACCTTCTGTGTCTTAAAAGCCATCATAGATATTCGTTGGGTTAGAGAAGAAAAAAAAAGATTTGTCAAAAAGAGTTTAGCAAACATGGATATCGGGAAAAGGAAATAGAGGAACAGAAAACTGTGCGGCAAGAATAGAAAGACCATTGGAGGGGCCTTCAAAAAAATAGAAAAAAAAAAAAGAAAAGAAAAAAAAAAGAGAAAAAAAAAGAAAAAAGAAGGAAAAAAAAATTGTTTGTTTTTAGTCCTTGATAGTTAGACATAAGTCCGATGATGAAATTATTTGCTTTAAGATGAAACTTTAGAAACGATAAACCCTTGACATGCTTTTATCTGACGCTTTGAGTAATTGATCTATGTTAGACTCGTAAGCACCTGATTATGGTTCTTAGCGGTGAAAACCTGAGTAGTTAGCAAAGTGACTAGTCGAAGAAATTGTAGGTCGGTGAATGACCGTTTGCTTAGATGTCTATCCTGACTTGCTTGTGTTATGATGTGTGGTATGGTTGAAAATAAAAGAAAAGTCTCTAAAGTAAATAAAAGTAGACCACCTATAACCGATAAGCGTGAAGCTACCCATGGGCGAGTATTAGGACCACCATGAGGAGAAATACTACCTTAAAGGGTAGGTGTGTCAAAGAAAGAAAAAAAAAGAGAAAAGAAAAAAATGAAGTTCAAAATGAAAAGAAAAAAATGAGAGACAAAGGAAAAGAAAGATAAAACCATACCACATTGAGCACGAAAAAGCAATTGCGGAATATAATTGAGACATCTAGGTTGGTTTGACCCACCGCTCCCGATTTTTGAAACGAAATCATTGAGTTGGCTTGCTTAAGGATCAAGCTGTCAAAGAACCTTTGCACACACACACTTTGAGTCTGGCATAGATCATTTATTCAAAAAAATCAGATTTGAGTTGCATTGAGTGTTTTGAATGTTCTATGGTTTCTTTATTGGGCATTCCTTGAGGACGATAATATGTATAACTATTGGGACTATTTCGTAGCATGTGATATAATATGATGATATGGAAGGCCCCACCATGTGGTTCATCTTGACCAAGTGCAAACAGTGGAGAACAGAAATCTAAATCAAGACTGGGAGCGACCAGTCTACCACCTCGTGAATCCGGGACATAATAAGAAATTGAGCCATGAGACCAGAGAGAAGACTGTGCAATCACCTGGAGAACTGGCGGAAGACCTAACCCAATGGAATAGGAAATTCATTCATGCATGCAGGCATACACGTAACGTTTTTTTGCATTCTTTTTGTGTTTATTTTGTTTTGTATTCACAGGTTTTGAAGAAGAAAAAGAAAAGCGGCAAAGACAAGCCAATCAGAAGCAACAACAGTACAGTCAGTTTCAGAAATGAATTAGTTTTGGGGATGAGTCCCAGGGTTGAGGCCCATATCAGTTTCAGTCTTGGGGATGAGTCCCAGGGGCGAGGCCCACTTTAGTTCAGTATCAGTCTTGCAGGGTATGACACTTTAGGGGCGAGGCCCACATCTTTATCAGTATCAGTCTTGCCGGGTATGGCACTATGGGGGTGAGGCCCACATCGTTATCAGAATCAGTCTTGCTGGGTATGGAACTCTGGAGGCAAAGCCCACACCTTTATCAGAATCAGTCTTGCCGGGTATTGCACTCTGGGGACGAAGCCCACATTAGCATTAGTATCAATTTTGCCGGGTATGGCACTCTGGGGGTGAGGCCCACATCATTTTCAGTATCAGTGTTGCCAGGTATGGCACTTTGGGGGCGAGTCCCACATTAGTTCAGAATCAGTC